>PVKB01000177.1:803857-864921 GCA_004027205.1 Ctenodactylus gundi
TTTTTTTTTTTTTAACTAAGGATGCTTTGATAAACTGTTCTTTGTCCACAGACCAGACAGTGAGAAGGGTGAAATGAGTGAGCACAGTACAGCATACAGGCACTTGCTAGTCTAACAGTGATGGGGGATGGGTTACAATCTGGCAGGTATGTCCCAGAGAACCTTCCAGTTCATGCCCCAGTCTTTCCTGTAACATTGACTCTCCTGCTTCTGCTATGGTGCTTTCCACACTAGCCTGGATATCACATCAGATTCCCAGAAAAGAAAAAAGGATGTTCAAAGCAAACTATCAAATACATTTGCTTTTATATTCATGTATACTTTTCAATTAAATACACTTACACACACACACACACACACACACACACACACACACACACACACACACTCTTTAACTAAAATGTTTTCTTTCTGAAAAATAGAAACTAGGCCCTTATCAAGTCCCTGTGCAGAATGCAGCTTGTTTCTGGGGAGCATTTCCACAGCTCTGTGCTTCCCTATCTCCCCATCTGTGCAGGGGGATGCAGTAGCCTGTTCTGCAGCTTAGGCTGGTCTACTTTCACATGTCTTTAGCTTCCACTCTGCCTTATATGAAAAAGTTAACCTTGATCAAAGATCTAATTGATTTTTCCTCATCTCCCACTCCTCTGCATGCTCCAGAGTGCGCTTTAAGACCTGTTGCAAGGCTGCTTCTGTGTGACTCAAACCACAAGTCTAGCACTATCTTAAGCTTAGGAAAATTGGCTGATACTGCCTGGCCTGTCCTCATCTGCACTGTACATTGCTTAGTAGAAAACCTTAGGTGACTGTGGCTTTCCTGGAAATTTAAGAAGCATATCACTCTGTTGCCTGATGATGCCTCATTTGCTCAGCAGACAGGAATGAGGTTACTCCTGTTCCAGCTATTCCCGGGTGCTATGGTTTGGAACTGGAATGTCCCCCCAAAGGCTCATGTATCTAGATGTTGTGATATATCTATGGAACCATGAATTGTTGGCAGGTGGGGCCTGTTAGAAGGGGCAGATCACTGGGGTAGGATCTAGTAGGGTATATGCTAGCTCTGCCCTTTCCCTTATTTGGCTTTTTGTCTGCCATGCCATGAAGGGCTTTTCTCCAACCAGACCACCAAATGCTGTCACCACTGCTAGCTGCCTGCGAATGGACTATATGAGAGCTTATGAAATTGTGAGCTAAGATAAATCTTTTCTTCCATAAGTTGTAGATGGTGGGTACTGTGTCCCAGCAACGAATAAATGGTGTGCAGAGAGAGTCCCATGTGCAGACCATGGAGAATGAGCCCGGCCAGACAATCTAAGAAGAATACAGGCTGCTGTCAGGAGGAAGTCAATGCCAAGGTAGAGTCAGTCCTGAAACTGTATCTATCCACTGACCTAGAAATTCTTCCAGGAACTTATCTTAAGGAAATGATCACAAATAGAAGCAGAATTAGATAGAATAACAACACTACCTTTACTTATAAAACCATACTACCTAATAGCTTTTCAATCAAATACACTTATGTATACACACACACACACACACACAAAGACTTTTAAATTAAAATGTTTTCTCTGAAAAATAGAAACTAGCCCCTATCAAGTCCCGGTGCAGACTGCAACCTGTTTCTGGGGATAAATACCAAGGTATAGCCTTATTATGGGCTATTATGATATCTTTAAATGCAATCAGATTTTGGGGGGAGGGAAGATTTGCTTTCAGGAGTTATGATAAGACCATTACTTCTAAAATACAAGGGGATTAAAAATACTTTTTTGGTGTGTGTTACAGAGAAAGAGAAAGAAGTTAATCCAGATATAGAGCCTATCGTCCTGAAGGCAAAGTGGGTTACTGTCCTCTGTGTGCCTTCATTATGCTGCATGGATATCAGCAGTAGCAGTAATAATGATAAAATGGTCACACTACTCCCAGCCTTTACCAAGCACTAGTTCTACAATCTGGCCCCATCTGAAGCACTTCAATCCTCACATAAGCCTGATGACTTGCAGCAGAGTTTGAGGCCTCAACTGCTTACTCAATATAAACCAGTTTCTTACTACAAAAGCTGAAATAAAATCTTAAATTTTAGGGTCCAATACCTGGTCTTTGGCCCTGAACTCAGAACCCCTGGAAAAACCTCTATTTCTACTTCAGAAAACCTTGGAAAAAGGAAGCAGAGGCCAAACTCCCAGCTGAACCACCCAGAGCCACATGGCATGAGTTTAACCAGGAAGGTCTACTGCCTTTCCTCTAGGACAGCTCTGCACTGATCTAACCAATGCATATGCCCTGGTGTACTTCCCTCACTCAGTTTTGAGCTCCTTAGAGACAAGACTCCATTTTTGGATTCCCAGCCCCTGGCAGGCAACATACAAATATCAGCTGCATGTGCTACCAGCCATGGTATTTGTATGCTATTAAACATTAACTACAATGGTAGCAGGTGTTCTCAGGTACTGGACCCTTGCCATGCTCTAGGCCTTGTGCCAGATGCTGAAATGCACAATTTCCTATATTCCTCACAACCCCCATGAGGTAGACATGATAATGCCTATTTTACAGACAAGCAAACTGAGGCTGGAAGACGTAAGTAGCTGGCCTCTGTGACGCTGGCATAAGAACCAATGTCTGGTTGCCTCTTAATAGAGCTCAAGGTCTTCACTTACACACTACAAAAGTCTCTCATTATAAAACCTGAAATAAGATTGTATATTTTAGGGCTTGATATTATGGTTGCTGCAAAGAATTCAGGAATCATGGGATTAAAAACTAATTTGATATACTTCTGGTGATATCACTGTACTGTTTGGAACAAGGGGGAATTATTCTTTAATTAATTCATTAATTAACTTGAAATGTTTTAAAATGCCAACTCCATGCCAGGCATAGAGTTAACAGGGCAAGCAGAATACAGTTCCTTTCTCACAGAGGTACATTCTAGTAGGACAGGTGATTCCCTCTAATGAGCATTCAATTACAAATTGAGAAAAGGAAAGTAAACTGGTTTCATGAGTGCTGCTAACAAAAGAGGGGCCACAGAGGCGATGTGAGAGCTGAGCTCTTACTGTGAACCCAGGAAAAAGCAGCTCAGGTGTTTGCCCACAGATCTGGAAAGAGAATCCTCCGTAGTAGGCTCTGTCTTTCATTCTTAGCAAGGCCACTTCCTGTTCTACTGGGCTACTCAGCAATGGAACCTGAGGCACAATGAGACAGTCTTCAAGGACACAAAAGGCCATGAGCACACAGAGAAGCCAGAGGTGTCCACCCCAAGTAATAGGAGGCAGCATGGAATGTCCTTGAACACTAAGCCTGAGCAACAGGAACTCACGTTTCTCTGTTGATTGCACCGCGTGGAACAGTGTTAGGGGCCTCTCACTGCAGGATGGGGGCTTGGAGTCACTGCTCTTCTTCCTACACAGGTGAAGCTGGGCATTGGTCAGTGGCACATCCGGCACGGTGTTAAATATCTGCAAATAAAGTTATACAAAAAGGTTACAAGCTTCAATGAAGTAAGCCTAACTTGTTGGTGACTTCGCATCAGCAGGAAGATTAGGAAAGACCAAAGCATTTTCTCAGGGCTCCACTATCAGGAATTCACATTAGATCCAGAGTTTGGTAAACATTTACCTTCATTTCTAACTCCAGCCATTATTTCCATGAGCCAGTCTCTCTCTGTTTGTTCTCTTCTTTCTTTTTCCCCATTTTATTGACATGTATAAGCATAAAATTTAAGGTTTACAATGGAGTTGAGCATTTTGTGCACATACGCATCTTGTCAAGGTGACAAGGTCTCTGTTCTCTCTCTCTCTCTCTCTCTCTCTCTCTCTCTCTCTCTCTCTCTCTCTCTCTCTCCCTCCCTCCCTCCCTCCCTCCCTCCTTCCTCCCTCCCTCCCCCCAATGGGAAATGAAAAGAAGCCAAGATTAAAAACAAACCGCTGTAGTACTTAGAAGTTTTTGGCTACCTTTGTCCAGAACCAATTAAGCAAAAACTCTTTATTTTTTTCAATACTGGACATTGAACCCAGAGCTGTTCTCTGACACACATCTGTAGCCCCTTTCAAAAATTTCATTTTGGGACAGGGTCTCAGTCACTCAGGCTGACTTCAAGCTTGTGATCCTCATGCCTCAGCCTCTCAAAGCGCTGGGAGTACAAGCATGTCTGTACTTCCACTGCAGTTTTCATCTTTCTTTGATGGTCCTAATTCCCAATCTTAATAACTGCTTACCAACTTTCTTAGGCTGTGAAATGTGCATTTAAGTAACCCTCCAAGGGCTATGAATATGACTTAAGTCCCCTTTCCCTCATCATCATCCACCCTCAGAAGATACATCCTTCCTAGTACAGCAGTTCCGTGCTGTGAGACTCAGCTTTCTTTTCCTTATTTAAAAAAGGTGATGGTGCTGTGTGTTGAGGGCGGTTGCTTTTTTTACCTTTGATAAAAGTGTATGTAAAAACAATTTGAAAAAGGCACAAAAAAACTCAAGAAGACAGAAAACCTCTCAGTTCTACCACTGAGAACAACATTTGGGTTTTATTTCTTCATGATCATTTTACTTGTGTGTTATTAGTATTATTAGTCAATAGTTTAAAAAAGAGAGGAAAATGATATGCAGAAATCATGACAATTCTTACCTTTTTATTCTGTAGATAAAAAGTATTACAAACTTTACTAGTTACAACGGCCAACATCTGCATGGTGCTTACCATGACTACAGGACCAGCCGCCCCAACTGTTGACTAAGTTCCAGTCAGTGGTGCATTAGGTGTCCTCAGTTCTCAGTAAGACTATGCAACAGCTAATGTTCTCAGCATTTTATAGAGAATAACTGGGAGTCGAGAGAGGTGAAGTTGCCACAATTACAAGTAGAATTACAAGATGATAACAAGGGCTTTCTTTTTCCCACATTCCTTTTTAAATGCTCATACCAACACTTTTTCATCTAATCAGCAAAATTCTTTTGAGTATCTCCTTTATACTGGGCACTCTGGGTGTACACACTAATGAATGAGAGAAATAAGTTCCTATGATGAGAGATTTTCCTTCCAGGGGCTACAATTTACTAAGTATTCACTAAGTGCCTTAAAAATTTTTTGAACATGATTCTTTATAGTTACAAAATGCTAACACTATACTATCAAAATTTATTGATCCATTGGTTATCATCTCTTACTCTGTGAAATTAGCCTCTTTATGTATTTTTTTCTTTCCAACAGTTATAGGTCAAAAGGATGGTGATGGCTGACCCCTACTTTACCTGAGATGGCTATAGAAACCCTAGGAAGCTTTCTCATAGTTTCTCTCTCTCTCTCTCTCTCTCTCTCTCTCTCTCTCTCTCTCTCTCTCTCTCTCTCTCTCTCTCTCCATTTAAAAGCAAAGCTCAAAAGATGACATAAAAAGCAAAGTCATAAGAATGATAAGAATTTCAGCCTAAACAGCTGCTCTCCCTAGGCTGGTAGGTCCTCAGGCTCCTATGATGCCAGCCAGCTGGTTAAGTCGATCTCACTTACAAACACAGCTGTCTGGAGGCAGCATTATCATATCTTTCTTAGGGGGCTGAAAATTTGCAACAAGAGGAACTAAATCACTGCACATAGCTGAGATCAACTGGGGTAAGGGGAGTAGAAAGGACTTCAGACAAAAACAACAAGACATCCTAGTTTCCAGTGCAGTCAGAATCCAACACCTTTAACAGTGCCATGTGTCGCCAGCTTATTTTTCAGTCTGTACTACGGAAGAAAAGAGAAAGTGTTGTGTTCAGTTGCTGACAAGGCTCACGGACTCTAAGAAAGTCTCACCACACCTGCCCTCCACCCTCAACAGGTTGCTCTCCACGCTGACCCACGGTCACTGTGAGGTGACATCATTGCCATCAACATCCTAAAATGGCTCCTAGATGTACTCGTCTGCACTTGCCAGGCGCTATGCTAGGTGCTTCTCCTGATTCATCCTGATACTGTAGGCCAACTCAGTCCAGCGAGTAGGATGGCTGCTTCACAATGATCCCCTAAGCACGAGAGGGGACAGAAGCAGAACTCTGGCTTGCAGCGGGCTCACTCAGCTTGCTCTCCAGATGGTAAGGACACAGAAGCCAGTGTTCCCAAACCTCTAAGTACGGATACTGAAAAGTAATATTGTCATTTAGCACCCTGCGACCTCTGTCTTCAGGGAAAGCAGCTTCCACATCCCCAGTTAAGAGCATTCAAAAACGCATTCAGAGTTAGTGTTAGGCCTGGTTCCCCTACTCACCCCTCACCCTCTTTACCTCTGACCTCCAAATTTTGTCTTGTTTTTTCCCAATGAGTTACTAAAAATATGATTCTTACCTAACTACAATGAAAGCAAAATAATGTTTTAATTTTAGCAGTCAATAAAAATTAGAGTGCATCTTTTCCCTAAGAACTATAACAAATATTACAGAAACAATACGATTAAGTTATGAGGAAGAAATAAGGATTTAGGAGGATGCATGAAAAAACTGTTTCTGGAACAACATTTATATGGTGCACAGTAGGAAGAGACATAAGGGAGAAATTTCACTCTGCTCATTGGTTGCTTTCTCTAAAGAAAAAGCTATTTAAACATAATGGGTAAGTTTTATAAGGAGATTTTCCATTCTCGGTGGGGCTACAGTTCCGAAGGCCAGTTCTCTGGGTCTCACTGTGAATCAGGTACAGCCTTCTCAGAGCTCTATCCAGCTCTATCAGGATCAAAAGCAATAGCATGTAAGTGGAAACACAGCCAAATGGACAGTTCCAGGTGCAGGGCCATCATCATTATTAGTACACGTGCAAGGGCACCTCGGTAAATCAGACCAAGTCAGAGGAGGCGGCATAATGTTTCCTTACAGATTCTGGTAAATCATCCTCTGAATATCTGTTGGCCATTTAACTCTGAAGCTTGGACATATGCAAGTTGATTTTCTGACCACCTTCTATCCAGGTTAAGGGTTTGCCTGTGTTTAAAGTTCAAGTTGGAATTCTGATGAGAATCTGAATTATCTGAAGTTTTGTTGATTATTCCAAGCCTATTTCATTTAGAAAAGAGGATTGCAAGATAATTAAATGAAGTTTTCTTCTGGCTGTCAAGAAGAATCACTGTAAAGATGACTGCAGAACAAAGATAGAAGCATGTGCTCATATAATATACAAGCAATGGATTTATGGAAGTCTACCATGTGGCTGGAACACTTTTTTCATTTCACAGAGACTTTTAAAAATATAAACACAAAAAGGGCAAATTCATTCTGTGCCCAAGTGTCTTCTTAACACTGCCCAACTCATAAACTAATTCCAACTTAGGAACCCATTACAGATAAAGGGAAGAATATAGGCCTACAAGAAGCCACTGAATGATAAAATTATAATATAAAAATATAACTCTGGGTAACTCTTCCAAGAATCCCTAATTTCAAGTTTCCTGTAGGTGGAATTAACAGAGCCACAAAAATCAAATTACTGTTCTTCCCTTAAGCCATGTAGGACAATGGTCAGGGGTAGACTGGACCCCACAAGCTATGTGCTGGGGTTGGGGACAGGGCAAGGACAACATCAGGAGCTACACCAGCCTTACCATCACTGACATTTTGCACATATAATACAGAAAATAAATGTAAGGTATCCATATAGGTATTAAGTAAACTGGCTGATGAGCCATACAGACGTGAGCTCCACTTCTGGCTCTGCCATTATTAAAGCCATGCAGAAGTAGGCAAGGTCTTAAACACCCTGGACCTGCTTCCCTTGTGTAAGTGAGGATCTGTTACCTGCCTTCCAGAGCTACTGAAAAAAATAATGCACATAAAATGCTTCATACAGCATCTGGCACAGAGCAGGCATAAAGTGGTAGCAGTAAAAAGGACAATAAAAATAATCTAAATTTGATTAGTGCTTGCCACTCTGAGTCATTTACATGGACTATTTTTTGGATTATTTTTGGCTCACAATTACTCTAAAAGGGAGGTACTATTTGCCATCCTGCAGATGAAGAAACTGAGGCTCACTGAGGTTGTCTTGCCCAAGGTGACATAGGTAACTACACCTGGATAGGAACCCAGACAGCTTGGCTGAGTCTTAGCCATTTTGTTGTCTTTATACCCAGTAACTTGAGAGGCAGAGGACGAATGAAAACATTGTAAGTTTGGGAGTGTGGTAGATTTGCTTTTAGTCATTTACCAGCTCTGTGACCTTAAGCAAATTATATACTTCTGTGACTCTTAGCTGCTATGTCTGTAAAAAGTCCCTGGACTATGGTGAGGACTGACGCACGTAACCATTTGGTCTTTGCTGTTCAAAGACATTATCATCTTCCATAAAAAGAAGACTTACAAAATATAAAAAGGGAAATAACTGGATATTTAAAATGAACTATTTACAGTTGGGACACAAGGATTTAATTTACAAGTGTAAATTTAATTACCGCTCTTTGCAAAACATCAATCCTCACTGCCTACAGCAATGTTAGAATCTGCTATTCTTTTCCTCCTCCTTGCACACAAAATTCAAGTTTCCTGGCCCCTCTTTAGCCCATCTTGACATTGTAGAGAACTGACACTTGCGGAATTTGTTCTTAGCCATGTCACATACACATGTATATGCCTTTTCCAATCCCTTCTGCCACATACTCCTACAATTTAAAAGGATTAGGAGCTTCCCTGTAATGTGTGTGGTGTACTCTTTATTATGTACTGTGATTTTTATGGGAGGAAAATTAGGTCATGCTGAAGAGCTTCTGGTCTAGAACTGCAAAGTTGCTCTGAGACAATAAATCACTCAGAGAGGCCTAAAGAACACAATGCAAAACAGAAAGGTTTATACAAGAAAAGGAAGAAGCATTTTCTTGAGACACAAATAGATCAGGATTCCATGTAATACAGGCCTGGCTTGTTTAATCTGAGGAGCATCTACTGTGCCTCCCACATGACTCCAGTTCTCACAATAGCCCTGCACAGGGATGCAGGGGCTGGAAACCCAGAACCTTTGCATTACAGAACCAGGCAAGCCTTGGCATGGCTCATTAGCCATAACCACAAAGAAGCCAGATTCAGAGGCGGTAGCTGCAGAGAGGGTTTTTAAGGACAGCTGGAAGTTCTATATCCTGTTGCTATCAGCATTTTGGCAAAAATATCAACAATTTAGAAAGAAGTTTGGAAATTTTATTAAAAGTCTCTCAAAAGGAAACAATTCCATTTATCAACTGAGGTACATATAGACAGCTGTGATTTTCCATATCTTCAGAAAGATTCTATTTACATTATCTTAACTGACAGAGAAGACAAGATTAAAACATAACTAACTCCACTCCTATGTGAGCAACATTAAAGAAACTTCCTAATTCAAGCAATTATCTGTTTGTCTGAGGCTTTTTAGAGGGAATAAATGTGTTCAGATTCACAAACTTACTATATTAAGGAAGATGATCTTATACAGCACTTGTCATTAAAAAAAAAATTCCTATGGCAGAAGCATTCTAGCTCAGCACACAAGGAAATCTAGCTTGATTCTGAACCTAACAAGGACAGGACCAAAGAATACCAGTAACTATTTCACGGTACCTAGATTTACATTATCATCATTATTACTAATTTTGCATATCAACAACTTTGAAATATGGAAATGAAACATACCTGCAGAATATGTCAGGTTGCCAAATTAGCTGCATTTCATTATTTGACCCATATTTTGTATACAAAGCCCAATGCTACTGAAATGAATTTCAACGCCACCAACATTTTGGCAAAAGCACATTAAGGTCAACTAACTACATGGAAAGTCACCACCATTTGATTGGGAATGGAAAGTCTGCTTAGGACTTAGTGCTTACATTAGGAGTTAAACAGGGCCAGCCATAGGTGCTATTTTCCTTGACACAAGAGATTAAGAGTTTTCATATGTCAAAATAAGGCACTGAATTGCATATGATCGCACATGCTTTTACCCCAGAATTCTGTGAGGCTGAGTCAGGACTACCATAAAGCTTGACAACAGCATGGGTTACTTAATGAATTAGCAAGATCCTCTCTCAAAATTTAAAACAGGGGATAGTACTGGGGATGTAACTCAGTTTAAAGGCTCTGGGGTTAATCTCCAGTACTACAAACAATAAGGGGAAGGTACTGATCTTTAGCAATTTCTGAAAATTGACAGGACAAAGATTAAAACTCTCACCTCCTCCAAAGCCCAGTGCTGAACTGGGAAAGAAATCACTATAACTTCTTTGGTCAAATAATAATAGGTGGTAAGGGGCAATTCTGACAAAAGTATATGATGCTTGGACACAGGGGCACATGTACCTCCTGATCCATGTACAGAAACCCCCTTTCCAGTGTCACAGCCAAAAGAAATGTCATAGGTCATTACAGAATACTCCAGTACAGAACTGAGTAAAGAATAACATGCACGCACGCGCACGTGCACACACACACACACACACACACACGTGCAAACACATACATCCACAGAGTCTGAAATTTCACATTAATCAAAACTATGAAAAGAAGGCAGCTGATTTTGATACAATTATTTTTCCTAGACATTCAAAATTTTCAGTCATTGGCAAGAAAGCTTTTTTAAAAAAATAAAGAAAACTCTTATAAAAAGCAGCAAAATTTCTGGGCTTTAGGGCATCTTGGACAATAACAGCATCCAGTATTTTGCTTTATTTTAAAATAATAACTAGAGGTATATAAGTACTATTTCTATTACAATCCCAAGTATGAGAACTCAGGGTGAAAAACCTATGAGTTTGGGGAAAAAGAGCCTGTTTGTTCAGGAATGGTAGTTTCAAATAATTGACCATTATCTTACGAAACCCATGACAAGAACAAACATCTTTGCCCTCTGAGCTTTCAACTTGAACTTGGCTATAGATGAAAAGAGCCATACTCTCAAGTCTGTTCTTTAATTCGCATACATTCCAAGCAGAGTTCAGGGTATAAAGTCACTGATGGGAAGTGTTGCAATGAGCCTGCATCTCTTCTTAGAAGATCCGGCAGTAAGAACCAAATACAGGCAGTGGGAACTCATTCTACCTTCTAAACTAAAGCCACAGGTTGAAGGTTATGCTTTCTGAGAATCATGATCCACTCTGTGGTTTATTCATTTAACAAGCAATTTTGATACCGATAATCAGGATATAATTTGGTTCAACTTTCAGGTGTGTAGTTCTAAAGTGATGGAAAATCACTTTACCCATCACCTGGAAACCTTTGAGAGCTACCAGTTTTCAGGAGTAAATTCAACCCTTTTTCACAGTTTTTAAGATTCTTTACAAATGGGCAAAATTCAACCATCTGTCAGCATCTCCTCCTATACAACACATAATGTACAGTCCTTCTACAACCATGGCATTTAAAGACACAAAACTTCACTAATGTTTCCACCTGGACAACCGTCATGCCTGGCTACTTTTTCTCTGCCTAGAAAACTTCTATTTATAGTCAGAGCCCAAATGCCAGTCAAATTAAATGATTTCTTTTCATTGGTGTCACTGTATTTTATTTATTTTACTGGCTGCCACTTTGCACGCTGTATTATTGTTAGCGACATAGGGATAAAATAGGAGTCCCTTGAAAAAAAGACCTTTCATTTCTCTGGGGGCAATAGCCAAAACTCAATAAATGCTTATTTGTTTTATAAAACAGATTAGAGTGGATTTTCATAGTATGAGTTCTAAAAGTGGTCCTAAGCTCAAACCCCATTCTTTTCTTAACAAGCTACTTGTTAAACTGTCTGTACTTTGGGCTCATAATTTATCAGACAACACTAAAACAATGACTTTGTAATGTTTCTGTGAAAGTTAAATAAGATGATAGACAAAAAGCTGCTCAGTACAGTATCTTGTGCATAAATCGTAAGTATAAATTAGCCATTTTACATCTTATTTCTATTATGCTAAATAATAAAATGTATTTATTTTACTTGAATAAATAAATCATTATGTACTGCCAATATGGAAAAAAATTATCATGAACCTCCAAACAAAATACCATATCTTATGTTTTTATTTCTGCTTCCTCACTGCCTCTTCTTACTTTAGAATGTTTGTTCCCCAAAACTATCCCAAATATTGTTGTTCTTCTGGATCTGCTGGGACACGTGCAACACAGTTTCTAAACTACTGTGGCAGAAGAAGTAAGCAGTTTACAGGCTTTCTCTGACCAAACTGGTGGTATATGAGAAGCACATTACTAGGATTCCCATAAAGGATACACAAGCAGGCTCTCTGTGGAATGACACCACAAAGAAATTTATCCTCAATTTTAATTTTTGAGATTAATGTCTTATGTTAACCTTCAGTAAATAAGAGACAGAAAAGAATGTATGGTTTACTCAATTAATTCCATCTACTGAAAAATAGGTAATTTATCATCTTGAAGAAACTAAATAGTCTAGATAGCAAGCATCCCTTTTTCTCTCCTTTTTCTTAAATGTCAATTTTGGAAACAGAAATGGTTTTCCAGCTTTAGATACTTATGAGTTATTTATATGCCCTGAGGTTTATAATGCATATTTAAGGATTAACCTGACCACTATCACTGAATGTTTGAAACTCCTGGTTGTATAAAAAATGCCAGTGCTGCCAACTGATATGCAGATTCAATGTTATTCCAATCAAAATACCAATAGCATTTTCACAGGACTGGACAAACCAATCTTAAAATTTGTATAGAACCAGAAGAGACTCAGAATAGCCAAAGCAATCCTAAGCAACAAGACAAAAAGAAGCATCATAATCCCAGACATCAAGTTATATCACAAAGTAAGAGTGATAAAAACCACATGGTATTGGCACAAAAAGATGTGTATAGTATATACACACTGACAAAAATGGGGGGGGGGAAGTGAACCAATGAAACAGACTTAAAGATGCAGAAACACCTCCAAGCACCCTCAGCCTTTTATTCTTTAACAAAGAAGCCAAAAGCACACGACAGAAAAAAGCCACCAGTAATTTAATCATGAGACTCTATCCTGATGACCTTATTTAATCCTAATCACTTTCTAAAGAATCTACACCTAAACACCGGATTAAGTTTTCATCCTCCAATACCTCATAATGGGCATTAAATTTCAACACATGAATCCTTTAGGGACACACTGAAACCATATCCAAATCATAGCATGGAGCTTAGTTCCCTCCCTTTGATGCTGGCTAGACTTGTGGGTTGATTGATTAACAGACTGTGGTAAAAGTGACACTCTGTTTCAGGATTAGTCTTCTTGACAGACCCTGGTGTTTATGTATACAACTTCTGTTTCCTTCCAAATTTGGGCTAGACTGCTAAGGAGAGATCATGATGAAAAAGAGACAGAAACTCAGAAAGACAAAGAGACAGACAGAACGAGAGAGGGGGCAAACCATGTGGAGAAGGATCAAAATATTTCGGCCAATAGGTTATACCAATGTTCCAGACATGGTGTGAGGCCACCATGGACTCTGAGTCTGGTTAAGCCATTATAACTGATATCATAAGGTTCTGATACCTAGGACTAAAAGTAACAAAACATGGCTGCTTTAAATTGCCATGTTCACGAATGATTTTCTATGCAACAGAAAAGAAGAGGCATCATGTGATTCACTCTCTTTCCATGGAATGGCATGGTTAGACACCTGGGTTTTCCACACTTGATTGCAGCACAATTCTTCTCTTATCTCTAGGTCCTTCCTGACTGTTATCCATGGTACAAAGTTACTACCTTATATAAAATGTTCTTAACAACATGAGAAAACACTGGGCTAGCCATCATAGGAGATACATATTTTAAATTCTGTATCAGACCTTATTTAACAAGCATGATGGCAGATGTCATTAGATGAAAAGGTGAGCTTGGAAGCATTTCCCAAAGTGAGGTTTCAGGATTTTGCCTAGTTTCTAACATTACAGATTACTTGAATAAACAGCCACCTTGGGGGTTGGGGGGGGGGGGTGCGGTGTGGGGGGTGTGTGTGTTTCTTGAAAATTATAGCCAAACCTAAAGGAGTGCTATTATTACATTATTAACTAAGACTTTCATATTGTGGTTTTTTTAAAAGTCTCTAACAATATTTTCTAACAATATAAGAATATTCTAGATCTGATGGCTGTAGTTAATTTCTGCTGGCAGGGAGTTTATCCAAAGCATTGTATCCAGAAAGCCAGAGACCACAGCATGGTCAAGGCTGCTTAGAATTTTTGTGTGACGATCAAGAAAGGCTTCCAAAGGATATTAAGGTAGCATCACCTTGCATTGTACCAGGCCACGCCCAAAGCTACTTTTAAAAAGAAATCAATCTGCCTATTCTAAGTTTTCTTAACTAGAAAGGCAAACCTGATAAATATCAAGAACATTCTCCCCAGAATAACACATTTAAGTTTTATATAAAATTGGCCCACTGTGAACCCCAGATCAAAGGTCCTGTTCTTGGTGGTACACTAACTCTTTCAGGGCTGGAGACAGAGTTCATCCTTTCATCTTTGGAATGTTTCAATCTCACTCTTCCACGGGACCATAAATCCTGTTGTGATTCATCCCACCCTCTGGCATAGATTAATAAAGGAGAACATGTAATGAAGCATTGTAATCCTCTTTTTATATGTATAACACCAAGTGAACATCAATGAAGAATATTTTTTATAATATACTGAACTAAAAAAGTCCTTTTATCAGCTACTTGTCCATGTATTTACAGGCTTTTCTATGAGCTTTGTATTGCTGTTCTATGTGTTAGGCCTGAGACATGATTATTTGTTTATACAAGTTTCAATATTGTTATTTGGAACATCTGTCAAGCTATTTCAAGTTTTATGAACCCAAAAAACCCCAGACAATTACAGTTTCAAAAACCTTTACATGCTGCATGTTGTAAGCTCAAACACAGCCTTGTAGGGCACAAAACATAATTAAACTGCTTGTTCCTTAGAGATCTAGCTCAACATTTTAAATGATTTCAGTTAAGAAATTACAAAAAAGTACTATTTGTGGGGAAGGGCATACTTAATATCTAGAGAAAATCTTAAGATCTATTACCAAAGAATTCTGTTTAGACAGTTAAAAACAGTGATTTATAATTCCTGAAGCTTACTCTAAGACAGAACCTTGGGTAATTTCTTTATAGAAGTCACTTAAATTAATTCTCACATAAAACTAATTGAAGGGGTGTGGCTGCCTCGTGAATTGGTCAATAAACTTTCTTCTCTTTTCTCTGAGCACAGAGGGGGCTTGCTTTTCCTGGCCTCCACTGCAGTTAGATTCAGCCCTGTGACTGATTCAGGGCAGTTAAAAATGTGGGGTAAAAATAAGGTATCCTCCAGGCGTTGTCCAAAAAAATCTCACCACTCCTAGAGACTGTGGAGAAGCCACAAAGCAGGAGGCAGAGCTACAGGATGGCAGGAATGGGGGTGCTGAATCAGTGCAGAGGATGCCACCCGAGAATACCTGAGTGGGACTCTGTGGGCAAAAGTTACACTTGTGCTGTCCCGAGTCTCCGACCTTTTGGGGTTGTTTCTTTGGTGGTTCAATGCCATGAACCACCCAGGGCCCTCATACTTCACTATGTGGAGAGGCCAGTGCTTTTGAATTTCAGCTCTGTTACACACACTTTCATGATGTTGAGAAATTAAATAATCCAGATGCTCATAACCACACAGCGAATAACAGGGAGAGGATCTGAACACAAGAGATCTGCCCTTAGAAAATACGTTATTAACTACTAGTATAGATAGTCTGTTCCCTTTTCATTAGTTCATTTTTATTGTTTATAGCACTAAATATTCCTATATCTCTCTTTCTATAGTTTAAGGAGGTACATAGACTGGGTGCCAAAATTGGTCATAAAAAGAAGGTATGTTCTTCAAGTAAATCATTTGTTTTCTGCGTCTCTTATTAATGCTGTAATAGGAAAATTATGTTTCTTAAACATATGTGCAGGACACTTTGTTAATTTGTGAAAATTTACATTTATAGGTTCTCTAGTAATTACATAATATAACAAATTATCCCAAAACCTATTGGCTTAAAGCAATACACATTTATTATCTCTTCCAGTTTCTGTGGGTTAGGAACTCAGAAGGGGCTTATCAGAATAGGTATGGTTTACAGTATTATGTGGGTACACTGAAAACAACAGCTAAAATGAGGGCCTGGTGAAGCAGGCCTACAATCCCAAGACTCTGGGAGGTTGAGATAAGACTGCAAATTAAAGCCTATTACAGGTAATTTAGTGAGACCTGTCTAAAAATCAAAACTAAAAAACGGACTGGGCAAGGTAGCTTAGTATGACAATCTTAGGCTGGATCCGCAATACCATAAAACAAACAAACAGAAAACCTCCAAAACACATTAGCTGGAGTTGTACCATCTGATGATCAAGTCAAAGTTAGAGGGGTTACTTGCAAGGTGACTGGCTCAAATGGCTGGTACACTGCTCTGGCTGTTGGCAGGATGCCTCAGTTCTTCTACACCCAGGTCTACCATGCCAGTCATGCCTATCCTAACAACATGAGGACCTGTTTCCTCAGAGTGAGTAAGTCCAGAAACCAAGGCAAAGGTACAAGGCCTCAAGTGACTACTTTCATAAGTCACGCACTGTTACTTTTATGATGTCCTATTGATCACACAGGTCAGCCCTAGTCATAGCTGGAGGGAACCATGAAAGGAAGTGAATACCAGGATACAAGATCACTGGGCGACATCTGGAGGTCAGCTGTCAGTGTTTATCCAATACCTGTGTCCTGAAACCCTACCAACAAACTTAGACCCTCTAGTGCACAAAATGGATAAAATCCTTGGCTTTATGAAGCACATACACTAGTGGAGGCTGGGAAGCCAACAGATCTAAATAAGTGTGTTATATGGTAGGCTAGAAAGTGCTAAGTGTTATGGAAAGAGGAAAGCAAGGGAAAGGGAATGCTGAAGTCTAGGACTCTATTTTTTTAAACAGTAAGATCTCAGAAGGCCTCACTCAGAAGTGTCAAGAAAGTGAGAACATAAGCCATGCAGTTTCATGAAGGAAGAGTACCCCAGGTGCTGGGAAGGGCAAACGCAGAAGCCTTGAGGGAGGCATGTGTCCACCACGTCCAAGGAGCAGCAAGTAGTCAATGTGGCTACAGCGGAGATGGAAAGAGACGAGATGAGGTTAATAACTGGGGAGGACAGAGGCCAGACAGAACCTTATCAGTGCCCACAAGGCCTGACCTTCAGGCTAAGTAAAACGAGAAGCTCCTGGCTGGTTCATAGCATAGACAACTGATATGACCTTACTTAACATGTTAAAAATCTCATTCCAATGGCTATCAGAATAGACCCATTAGGATGAAAGGAAGAAAACAAACTAGAAGGCCCTCTTAAAAATTTAGAGAAGAGGTAGTAATAGCTTCGTGCTCTTGGTGTAGGTGGCAAGAAGTAATCAGACTCTCAATTATTCTGCATGATTAATTCATCATTCTAGGTTTTATTTAAGAGGAGCAACATCTTTTGTTTTTTAATGAGATCCCAGAGTTGTGACTGACTGCAAAATGGTATAGGAAACCCTGTACAAGTTCTGAGAAGTAATCCTCATAGGGATTTGGTATCAGAAACACTGAGGCGGGACACATAAGTGAAGCTTCACATCTCCTAATCTTAGTGTTACAAAGAAAACTCTGTGTGAGCATAATTCATAATGTGGGGCAGGGGACACCTTCATAGGAAAGAACAGAATCTGGGCATGGCAATACGTGCGCACCTGTGATGCCAGCTTTCTGGGCAAGAGGGGCTGAGTTTAAGCCCAGCCTGGGCAATTTAGGGAGACCCAAAGTAAAACCAAAAAAAAAAAAAAAAAAAAAATGGGCTGGAGATATAGCTCAGTACGGCCTTGGGTTCAATCTCCAGTAATGGGGGAAAAAAGAAAAAAAAAAAAAAAAAAGGAAAGAAGGAAGGAAAAAAGAAAGGCCAGAAGCCCCAACGCCCTCAAAGAAAAGACAATGCACACGTACAGAAACACACCAGCTGTATGAAAAATAACATCATTTAGAAAATCAAAAGATAAACTTGCAGGAAAAAACCCTGCAACACAAATACAAAAAGATTAATGTTTCTAATACTAAAAAAATCACAAGTTCCTAAGAAGGCAACCAAGAAAAAAATAGGCAAAGCTCATTTTCAAAATGAGGGTTGCAAAAGTATTTCCTTCACTGGAGTGTTGTGATAATAAAATGTACATAAAGTGCTCAGCACAGTTCCTGTCACAGAATGAAGACTCTCAACAATAACCACCTTGTCGTCACCATATCTGCCACGGCTGTCACCTCTGTCAGGACCCTTAGAATCATCACCACCACCACTATCACTAGAATCAGCATCATAGTACAAAACCCATTAGCCATGTAAACCTGTGTCAATTTTGAACACCAATTCCAATGCAGCTTCCCCCAAAGTAAACTCCTCCCCGCTGAGGACTAATATTAATATTACCTTTTCATGGTTCTCTATGAGGATCTCAATGACAATGTTCTGAAATTTGATATCCATGATGGCTGCTACTGTTTCTTCCTGAGGCCGCAGCAGTGTGGGTCCGAACACTACTCCAAGGTTTGCCACAGTCATCAAATTCTGCTTGTGGTTGTTAGCAACACTGGGAAAAGAAGGGGGAAGGGAGAAATGAGAGCAAGAAATTACATCAGATATAACTGGCCTACCTGAGCTCTCCCTACTTCCCTACCTGAGGACTTTTCCTCTACAAGTGCTAGAATGACTCCAAAGAGAAATTTTCTTCTGGTATTTTTACCAATCAAAGTTTACAAGTCCTACATTCAGCATTCAGCTTATTTTGCTATTTCAGGATGTGACAGTTCTTATGACTACTGGTTTGTTTAAGGCAACCAGCCAACCAACCAACCAAAGCAACTATCTGCCAGAGTATGAACCTCTGTACATTGTAACCTCTGTTCTCAATTCCAGGTAACTGCTAATCCCTCTTAGTTACAAGTGCGGTACTTGCCTGCCACTTAAACCACTTTAATCACTAACATTTTCTGTAGTTAGAATATAAAAACTCTTAACATCTTTAATTGATTTGCAAACATAGCAAAGAATAGGCCTAGTTCTTAAAATGAGCAGATCTGATATTTAAAACCAAGTTAGGAAATTCAGAGCTTTAGACTCGAGTCTTTAAAGCCCCACTAGATTAAATTTGTGTCTCACGTTAAATAAAATACATGGTACAAACAGAAATTAAATTGCACTACTGTGTATCAGCATGTATAGCTGTGTTTATACTCTCACCTATACTCAAAATTTAAAGCAGCACACGCAGCATCTACAGTAGCTGGGTCTGAGTAATTTGCTAAACACTTGCATATATTTAGGTAAACATTTACTCAAATCATATTTGTGAGCGCCAAACCCAGGCCATTATGACCTCACTTTAAAACCCAATTGTTCATTTATTGGCTGGCCTGGTAATATAAAAATACACAAGTGAATAACTGGCAAGAACCTAGTTAAAAGATCACGCCATTCAGTATTGTTAAGAAAATATCAGGAGCTTCCCTCAATCACCTGTTGGAAGAAGGAAGCTATTCATTACTAACTTGAACCCAGAGAGAAACTGGGCAGAGACAGGCAGTTTGCACAGACTTAACCTCCCTAGCATTTAGTGCTATTTATACTGAGCACTTTTTCCCTTGCAATTCTATAAATGCCTCCACTGTTTCTCTTGTACACTTCTATTTTGCAGAGGGAAAAGCAATGATATACTCAAGTTCCTGTTATTTAAACTGAGCCCTTATTGAAATACTACATTAGCCAATTTGATCAGCAGATGTGTGCTTTTTTATAATTTTTTTTGAGGCTAAGAGTCTAATTTAACTTCCTACTCTGAAAGAACAGGGTGTAGCTTGTTAGGTTTATGAAATTTTAACTATGGCCCAGCCCTGTCATGAAGAGAATTTGCTTTTTTGGCTGCTAAGCAACACCTGGAGTAGGGAGAGTTGCCACAGGTATCCTGGCCCATTTCTGATCTGCATATAGACAGTTTAGAAACATTTTCTGAGTTTATTATAGTTTTTCATTCTACCCAGAACTGCATCATACTGCCAATCTGAAAGAGTTAATGCAGACAGTCAAGTCGACCTGGCAACAGGAAGGAAGCTTTGATCCTGTGCCTCAGTCCATCAGCAAGTACATATATTTACAAGTTATTTGTAACATCACTCCTTTCCACACCAACTCCTATGTGGGGGAAGAATATTCTCTGTCTTCCTATTTCCTCCCCAACTGAACCAAGTCACTAGACATGCCTCTTCTCTCTTCACAAAAGCCCCTTGTGCGAGTGAATCAACACGCTATTTATGTAAGAAAGCGTCTTCAAATTGTACATGGTTTGGATGCTGATCACTATTATACCATTTTGCCTTTTCACACGACATTTCACTAGAGCAAAAACCTCCTAACCAAGCCCTTGACCTAGAACCTGTAAGCTGAGTTTTACTCTGTGCCACCACCAATTACTGTCTGGAATCTAATTCGGATTATGACACTCCTTGGCTCAAAGCAATAGTCTCCTATCTCTCCTTGTTGTTGAGAAAGAATACAAGGGCACAGCATATGTTAAGTGGCCAGCCATGCTTCTGGTGCTTAATTGTCCTGATAATGGTAATAAGCATAAACCTATGGTGATCCCTTTTATTGTTGAGGTATTAGGGGTCCAACGCAGGGTCTTATCTGTTAGGCAAGCTCTTGACCACTGAGCTACACCCAAAGTTGGAACTTGTAAAAAGCACATGTTCCCTTAACTTCATCCCTATGCCTTCCTCTCTACCTATCAGCTCTGGGTCCCCGGAAAGTAACACATTATGCTAAAAATCTAACCTTAAGGTTCTCTTCCTCTCAAGGGAGGAAGCTGTGTGAATGGTACCACTTCATTACTTCAACATAAAGATTAAATGTGATAACATACAGAAAATGTAATAATGAGTAATTCACTTTCATTCTCTTTCTGTGTTCACACTTCTCTACTTCTGTCCCAGTCATTCCCTCCCTAGAATGTTCTAAGTCGTCTTTCTTTGCTTGACAAACTCTTGACCTGAATGGCTCAACAGGCAAACTCTTCCCTTTCTGGTCTTTCCCATGTCTCTCCAGATATGCTAGCCTGTTTGTTCATTTATTACATGATGTCAATGTCTCTATTACTGCCTTAGGACAGGGAGTTTTTACTTGGTAGAACCAGCACTGAGCATAGGAACAAGGGAAACACAGTCAGTGTTCACTGAGGTGTGAAAGAATGAGGGAGGCTTCTTAGTAGATATAAAACTTACTTACAGCCCAGCTACTTACTCTTAAACCTCAAATTACTACTGATGATTTTTGGGGAATGTATCTGAACTATCCCAACTCTCAAAGTTTCAAGTTGGCTTTCACTTCTTAGATTTAATTAATGTGTAATAATTACTCTGATTTGCAGGCCCAATGCCCAAAGGCATTCGGAAAAAACAGTACAGTGATTCTGGATCAGCAACTCTGAATATAAATAGGCTAGAGGCTACTCAACAGAATTAATTTCCCTTTTAATGATCCATTTTATTCTGGAACTTAAAAAACACACTGATCTAACACTTAGGAAATTTTTAAAGAAAGAATCTGCACCTTTCGTCACTATCATTTTCTTCTGGCACAGTGAAGCAATAAATTGATCTGTCACTTGACTATTACAGCTCACAACTTGGTATGTTCATTACTGTAGAATGAATTATTAATGACTTGCGATTTATACATATCCTAGAGAGAAAGGCCCAGACTTCAGCCTCAGTTGGCAAAAGCTCATGTACGATACCTTGATGGATTTACAGATGGGTGGGATGCAGGCTGGCAGAGTTCAGGGAAGCTAGGCCAGCAGAGGCCATGGGACTCATTCATTAGTGAGGCCCATAAAACACCAACAGCCTGCTTACTGTTCTGATAATTGAGCTTCCTGAGCTCTTCCTCACATAGTTCACAATGCCATGTTGAGTCTTGACTTAAAATCTACACACAGACATTTCTTAAGAATCGCACCCTGCCCTGAAAGGCCGCTGACACATGCCGTTTAGGTCCCTGTGGATTACTCTGCTTTACTGCCTTCTCCAAGCACTGCCAATTCTGCAAGTTTCCCTTGCAGGTTCTAGGCAAATAATTCCAACATGTGATTTTTATTAAGGAAAGGACGGCTTCCTTTTTTCACCACTGATATTTTCTGTATCAACTGAGCAGCTGCTCATCTGCCTAGTGACATACCTTCAGACCAGGTGTTGGAATTGGCTCCCCATGTTCCACTCAGTTCTCCCATAAATTGCAATTAATGAGGGAAAAAAGCATGTATTACTGAAAATAACCTTGGAGAAGGGTCTCCTGCCACCTTTGACTCAAGGGAAAACACATAGATACTCTGGATTGGTCTGAGACCCTTTTGAAAGTCAGCAGAAGGTTAATTAATTCCAGATAAGAACTGTGGTAATGAAGGTTGGAATATTCCCAGGGGAACTGATAGTGGCCCACACTTTGAGGCATGACAAGAAAGACTCCTGTGCTGTCATAGGGATCTTATCTGTTTTCCTCAAATTCAAATGTCAGCCAGAGTTCTGTAAATGCTAGACTACTTAAGAGCCACAGCCTGGTCCGGAAAGATTCCAACAATTCATAGCTTTTGTAGAATTTTCCAGTTGATTTTTTTTTTAATCTTGAGACCTTATGTGCTTGCTATTTTGAGGAATGTCAGAGTACAGTCCAGCTCTACTGGACACTATCTGGTGACGGACTGGCTTTACATCCATGGTTCCAGCGGCGGAATAACATCATGCCACCATGTCTCTGCCATCTCTTTTTTCCCCCACTATTTTTATTAATATACATATGTAATACAAAGTGTTTACCATGAATTTGGGTATTTCGTGCACACATGTATCATATCAACTTTACAATCCCTTCCCATTTTTGACCCTCCCACCCCTTCTCTATTCCTTCCCCCAACTCTGGCTAACACTTCATGTGGTTCTATAGAATGTCAGTGTTCTGGGTTTTCCAAGTCAGAGAAACTATACAGTATTTAACATATTAATCTTCTGTACCTAAATCATTTCACTTAAGTCACCACTCTAACTCAGCTTCCTACTCCTCAAATGGGTCGCAGTAGTTAAATCTTGATGCCTCTTCTCTGAATCCAACCAATCCCTTTATTAGGATATTTACCAAAAGCTTTTTTTCTATATTTTGCTATATCTTTGTTACTATTCTTAAACCTGGCCTTACCCACCAGTTCACATTAGAAAATAACTACAAGCATGTAGTCCAAAAGACTAGTAAATTTGAGAAAGAAGAAAAAAAAGTTAAATTTCAAATGCCTTAGCTGAATACCGGAAGGTACATATTTGTACATTCACAGGGTTATCTTTACATCAATCAATTTTCTTAGGATAAATTTTCATCAGTAACCTAATAAGTGAATTGCTACAATAAAACAAAGTTAAAACTATATCACATTGCTACATTAAATGAACTTAAATCTACACCACATAAATATACTTATATAACAGATATGCCATCCCTTTTTTGTTCACAACAGCTTCCAATATTACATGATAACTTAGACTTACAGGTCTGTTAGATTTTACTAAAAGTACTACAAAAACTTTTTATGTTTATTTGACCATGATTATAACTCTAGAAGAGTAATTCTCAAAGATTTCTGACAACGACAAAATAAGAAATATATTTCCAATGAGACATTTCAGTAATACATACATATATACCAAAGTAGAAACACATACACACATCAGAAACAAGTTTCCAGAACAGTTAATAAGGATACATTCTATAGTTTTCTATTTTATTTTTTATCCACTAAATTGAATTCATAGTCCACTTTTGTGCCACAAATTACAATTTGAAAAACTCTGTTGTAAGGATATAGCATATGCACATTATCCCCAATTTATAAATATGGAAAATACGACTAAAGGACAGCACAGTGGTTGAGGTCAGCTGGAGGAGCACCAGCAGGATGAGAGGGCAAGTCTCATGGTCTCTTCAAACCTGTTTCCTTGTATGTAAAACTTGAGCAATAATAAAGTAGAGGCTGATAAAATACAATTATGTAAGTAAATTACCTGCATGAAATAATGGCTTAATAAGTGACAGCTGCTACTGTCTTGTTAAGGCAAAGATGATGGTAAAAGACAAGTGGCAAGTGAAAGCCACACTGCAGGCTGATGCTTTCACTCCGTTTCCTACTTAGAAACCTCAAGTGACTGCCTCAAGGAATAGCTTGGGAGGAATAGCCCAACCTGTTCCTCCTATATTTCAAGGACTTGTGTTATACCACCTATCTGCATTTCTCTTGGCCTTATTTTTTAAAATTACAAAATGCTCCGAATCTGTAGAAAGTATAAAGCATGCTATATTCATTTTCCATCACTTCTCTGTAAGAACCTGCAGCGCCACAGGCTGAGTCTCCTGGGGAGTCAATGCAGAGCCAGCAAATGCATCCTGCCTCATGGACCTGACAACCCCACCCTGCCCCCCTGCAGCTTTGCCTTAACCAACTAAAGCCCAGAACTCAGAAAAGGCCAGCGTTGAGCACGATATGGACCACTGCTAGTCATCCCAAGCTTTCTCCTTAAACACCACCTCCCTGTCTCATAAGATAGTTCCACAGTGACTGCTCCGCTTTACACAAGGGCTGCAGGCCCAGGGGTTGGGTGTGACTAGGAGTGCATGCGCGCTACAGTATGGTGGTATCAAGGTCAGCTAGTTAACAGTTCCAAAAGTGGGTAGGTACCCACGTTTGTCTCTCTAGTACCTTCTCTGGGAAGATCCACGCCCTGCGGTGAGAAGGATTCACTAGAAACAAAGCTGCTAAACTTTTACTTTTTTTCAGTTAACTAGCTAAGTTTAAGTTTCCAGGGTTATTAATCGGGTTCCTTTCCCTGACATCATGGGCATCCTCAGCACATTCTGGTGAATGGTGGGAGGATGCCCCAGCCCCACTGCCTTGTATTTTCTTCTAAGCCAGACTGTGTGGCAGCCTGATGCCACTGGATGTGCAACCTGGCTGCAAGGTGCTGCGATGTCCCCAATAAGAAAACCCATCTGAGCCATAAATATAGCTTTGCCATGCTGCCCCAACGGGCAGCAGTTCCATTTCCATCCTGTCCTCTTTGAGGCCAGTCCCATTCTCTGTTTAAAATCTACCAAAGGATTCTGGCTATTTCAAATTTCAAGTTGAAAACCTTGACAGGTCTTCAAAACATTACACATAGAACTGCCATATGATCCAACAATTCTGCTTCTGGATACGTGTGCAAGAATTAAAGGAAGGTCTGCAGGGGAGGGTATCTGTGCACCCACTTTCACAGCTTCCGTATTAGAGGAGCTATAATGTAGAAGCAACTCAAGTGTCCATGGATGGATAGCTAAGCAAAATGTGTCCATGCATATAAGAAAAAGTTTTTCTGTGGTACTGGGATAAAGTCCAGGCTAGGGCCGTTTCATTGAGCTATATCCTCAACCTGTTTTTATTTTTGATTTTTGACACTAGGCCTTGATAAGTTGCCCAGTCTGGATTTGAACTTGCGCTCCTTCCTGCCTCGCCTCCCAGAGTGCTGGGTTTACAGGACTGTGCCACTGGGCCTGGCAAGGGTACATGACTCAGCCTTAAAAAGGGAAGGAAACTCTGATACACATGACAACACAGACGAACTGAAGACGTTAAACTTAGTGAAATAAGGCAGTCACAAAGAGACAAATATTAATTCTGCTGATTTGGGGTACAGTAGTTAAAATCATAAGGGCAGAAAATAGAATGGTAGTCTGATTGCTAGGGGATAGGGAAAGATGAGCAGTAGAGAGTTATTATTCAAAGAATGCAGTTTCAATTTTGCAAGAAGTAGTTTTGGATATGGATACATAACAGTTGTATAACAATACAGATATATTTACCATTACAGAAATGTACATCTAAGAAAGGATAAGACGATAGAAATGTTGTCAGTATCATAACAATAAAAATCTGATAAGAAAAGAAAAACCCTTGGAAGGTCCTCCAAGGTCCTGAATGATGTAGCTGATGTCTTGAAACCCTTCTCACCAGACTTCCCTGCTCTTTGGCTTCTACACCAAAAACTGCTTTAAGCCCGAGTGCCCTCCTACTTAATGCTGAGCCTCACTGCCTGAGGGGCTCTAGAGCCCCTCTTCATCTGGTTCTCTCAACACTTATCCAGCTTACTGCCTCAGAGGCAGGCTTCTGGATACTTATTCTAAGTCAGTTCCTTCCATAAAATTCTATTTCCTTCATTTTCTTTCCTAGAATTACCAAACTAAAAAAAGTCACCATTCACAGAGTTGTCCTTGCATGTCTCCTCACTTACCAGCAATTCCAAGAGGACAGACATAGCACAATCCTTCCTGCTGCTTAGCACAGAGTTTGCCGCATCAGGTGCGGAGGGAGAAGAAAACAAAATATGTGGATTCTTCGTGAACCCACCTTTTCTAAATGCATCAAAGCTCAGCTGCTCCAAATGCTGGATTCAAACTTTTACATAACCTATTGATATCTTAGAGCCTCTATGAAGCCAGGAAATAGTAAGGGAGCAGCTCACCCTAACAATGATGGTGCATGACAAACCAGGCGTCTCTCCTTGGCCACAGTAATCTGGAAGGGAGCTTATGAAATATTTATAATATATAGTAATCATTATTACATTCATTATCTATTATATAATTTTGCATAATGCTTACATTGTAATGGTAGTCTCCTTCCAACACATTCATTAAACCTTCTAGGACAAAGTTGCTTATATCTTCCTTTTCCCTTATCCATTTCTAAAATCGTTTAATTTTCTGCCTATCTTTATCACTGTGATTATAATCAAGAATAAAAGCAACTAATTTCAGTATTTATTGTGAGGCAGGCTGTTTATAAACACTCCATCAATTATCTTACTTGGTGTTTAACTTTTTAAAAATTCCATTATTCTCCCATGTGAAAAAGCTGAGGTTCTGACAAATTCCAAAATTTGCCCAGTGTGTCATTTCTAATAAGTTATAGAGTTAGAATAGAAAGCCAAGAAGTCTGCAGTGTAATTTCAGAGTCACTCCTCTTAAATGCTCTGGTATAATGCAGAGAGAAAAATGGAAAGAGAAAGGGAGAAGGAAAGAGGAGAAGTGGGAAAAAGAGGAGGTAGAGAAGGGAAGAAAAAGGGGGACAGAGAGAAAGGAAGAGAAAGAGTGAGAGAGACAGAGATAGAGGGAGAGAGGGGAGAGAGATAGAGGGAGAGAGGGGAGAGAGATAGAGGGAGAGAGGGGAGAGAAAGAGGGGGGGGAGAGAGAGAGAGAGAGAGACAAAGACAGAGAGAGAGACAGAGAGAGGCTTTTCTTCTTTTCTACATGGCCTAACTTTAAAGAGATTATAAGGTAGAAGACAAACTGATGCTTTTATAAAAGAATACTTTGAAAGCAAAGAAGAGCTATCTATATCTGCCAACAGTATAGAATCTCCTAGTTATTCTTGGTAATGAAATAATCTGCATCAGAGAATTATTGAAATTCCTCTGGAATAATCCAGCTTTCATTACAAAGAAAAATTATATTTTTATTGTAAAGTTACTTAGTACACTAGTCATAGCCTTCTACAAGTCAAAATTAGGCCAATTTACATTTTATTTGCCCTACACTGTTTTGGTTGTCTAGTATGTGAATAGCCTTATGCATAAAGAAGGTACAACTTTAAGATGTAGGGGTTAATTGATCAACTGTCACCTTGCTGGGCCTGGACAGTCTAGACTCCAGCCAGTTGCTATGCTCCCAGGGAAGAGGGAAGAGCAGCATTTACAGAGAAAAAGGCTTGCAGTGAAGCTGACTCAGGGAGCCCTTCTTCCTGGAAAATTACTTAACTATTTCAAATTACATAACAATCAATTCTACAGTCCAATGTAATTAACATTTGCAAAGCATTTCATAGTTTATAAAGTGCTTTCACATTTATTATTATGGACTTGCTGATTAGTTCTCAAATTTAGACTATAATGACAGAAGGCAAACAGGGAGGTACATAAGTCCTACATGAGCCTGCCAAGCTGATGTCACCAAGTGATGCAAAGGCATCAGCTTTTGTTGGTGCGACACTACCTTCGGTGATGCACACTACCACACTTAAGCGAACACTGTTCACAAAAGCGGGACTTTCACCCAGGGAAGGAGGTATAACATGGCAGTACATCACCTATGCTTCAATTACCAAATATTTTTGCGTGCCTGTTATGTGCCAGGACTACTTTAAGTTCCTGTACTGCTGGCACCACAGCAGTACAGAAAACTGACCTTTCCCCCACTTCTTGCCGTACGGCATCTTTTGTTCTTGTAGAGTGGGACAAATAAGCAGAGAAAATACATCATAGTGAAACAGCAAGCAGAAAAGGAGATAACGAGTAAAGGAGAAGCATCTACGTCTCTAAACAGGGGGCCAGCGTAGTCTCTTTAGAAGGAAGCTTGCAATGATAACCTAAAGGAGGAAAGAAGCAAGCCACGTAGACACCTGGGTAGACAGTGAGGCAGAGGAAACAGCAGGTGCAAAGGCCTCAAGGTAGGAATGTACATGGCACCCTGGAAGCATCAAACGAAAGCCAATGTAGCTGAAATTACTACAGCTGGAACAAAGTGAGCAAGGGCAAAGTGTCTGAAGAAGCCAGCAATGCAATGGACTTGGGGGTACAAATCCTGGAGGGCTTTGCAGGCCACTGGAAAAGCTTTGTTCTTCACTGAATAAGACAACAGCAAGTAGAAAACTCTGGTCAGAGGCATAACCTAATACTACATCCCTCTCTGTAGAGTCACAGAAATAAATGCTCAAATGCTAAAATTCTACAGGTCAAAGAAAGAACTTCACAAACTACCATTATGCCCAGTGAGACAATTCAAGACATGCACAAACCAGGATACAGCACTGTATAATATTGTATTTGAGTATCTAAATGTGTCACACCCTGTGACTTTGTGTCTATATCTGTGAGTTGTTCCCATGTCTCCATTACTTCGTAGTGTACTCCTCTAAGAAGCCCGGGAAGAATACACTGCTTAGCCAAACTGTACTGGAGGCCAGGGCTAAGTGACAGCCTCTAGGCACTAGTCACCTGCCTCTCACTAATACCTGTGAATAGCTGCAAAAATGAAACATTTCAATGAGACATTCATAGAGCCTACTGACCTTAACAACTGCAACAATCTTTAATTAGCTAAAAGAAATAGCCATCTTCTAAAGTCAGTTTCATTTTGCAAATAAAGACACAAGAAGAAAAGGAACTAAATCAAAGGTGAATGAATTAGCCAGGCCATGTGGTTTAGGTCCAGTAAGAACAGTGGTGCTGAGACAGGCACTGGAACTTCTTGATTCCCATGAAATCAAACCTTATTTCTATGTTATGGAAATGGCCACAATCCTTTTTGGAGGGAAGATCAAGATCCTAAATACACAAATAGGAATATAGAAAGTGGGGAAGTGTTACAGAGAGACTGATAGATTGATAGGAAAAAAAAAGTCACATACATGGTTCCCACCTGGGTAATCTAGCTCCTTTCATGGAGATCTTTCAAATGAGGGATGTAATCCATCTGATTGGTTTTTGTTTTATTTTTATTTTTTGAGGCAGAATCTCACTCTGTAGTTCAGGTCCTGAGCTTATGGCAATCCTGCTGCTTCAGCCTCCTGAGTGAGAAGTCTGCTTTCACCCCACAAAAGAAACAGACAAAATTACCTTACCCTTGTCATGGGTAAGCAACAAATCAAGAAGGTGAGGTTGAAAAACTGGCTCTACTTCAAGACAAAACCAACCGAAATCACCAAAATTTATTATTCTATATGTCCTATCAGAATATCTTTAATTACATGTGGACATTCAACTAACAGACTAAAAAGCAGATATTTTCGAACTCAGAAGATTAGGGATCTTTAGATACAAAAGCTGAGACACCCTGAAAATACAGTAGAGATCTCTTCAGACCAAGAAAGATTAAAAACTCCCGATCTCTAACATCTATGGATATGTACTTGAACACAGTGTCAACATTCCATATGCTCACATGTATGATCTAAGGAGTAGAATTCATTTTAAAAAGAACAGCCCAGTCCTTGGAAGTGAGGAAAGACAATCAATCAGATGAGGCGCCACCACCACCTTCTCCCACTGCTGAGGCTCGGTCCCTGCTGCACTCAACTGCTACCTTCTGAATTTCCAACTTAAGTTCAAGTCTAAGGGAAACCACGCTCCTGTAATTTATTCCTATATACAAAATAACTGCATTTGATATATGGTGATACATACAGAATAAGAGTGAACATAAAAGTACTTATTGTCTTATGTTACAAAATTAGATTCATCAGAGAATTATACGAGAGTTCCTACTTCAACAAATGAAGAGCAAACTCAATTTATCTTCCTCATAAGCGAGATAAACCTATAAAATGAAGAAACTATACTAACTTTGTAAGCAAATATTAAGATACAATGTTGTTGATCTGGGTCTGATGGCTCAAGTCAGTAATCCCAGCACTCAGAGAGGTGAGTCTGAGCCCAGCCTGGGTAATTTAGCAACTTGGTGAGATCCTGTATCAAAAAAACAAATAAACAAACAAAAAAAGGATGGGAGATATAGCATGGGATCACCAATACCTCAAAAATAAAATACTGACGGTAAGAAAAATCAATATATCATAGGCAAAAGCAGTAATCTGATAACAGAGATACATAATGATATAAAGCGCAAAGCTGAGATCTGGTTCCTGATTCATCCAACACTCAGTTCTCAGCAAGTATCACTCTCAAAGCCCAAATCAAATAGATATTTTTCAAAGAGAAAGTCAAAGTGTTTAGTAACAAAGTTCTAAAATGCTTTCAATTGTGCAAGCATCAAAGCTGGACACCCTGGCTCTTGTCATCTTGCTCTGCTAGGCTCCGAAGCCAAGGCGACTGAAGAAGGCCAAGCTGACGCAGTGGAAACAAGAAAGAGAAACACAAACGAAGGCGAAAGTACCACCTCAAGGACATGACCAGGCAAATTCCCAGTAGAAAAGTCACCAATAACCAAAGTGAGTAGGCCAACTGCGACACAGATCAACTCAGAGAGGAGACAACAATTATCAGGTCCTCAAGCAACCTCAGTTCCTTACCAGGGCCTATATAGCATGACCCCATCCAAAATTCCAAACTCCTGTCACGGCACTCTTCCATTATAGCACTCCACCTACTCAGGTCTTTATATGGCCCTAGAAACCCCCAGTATCCTCTCACCCAATACTAAGTATCTAGGAGATGCAGCAATGAGATAGTCTGACAAGACCTCAGCCTTCATTCCAACTGGAAGGCAGACAATACACAAATACATCAGTAAGTATGTCAGAAATAAAACAGGAGTTTATGACCAAAGACTTACTAGGCAACCAAGGAGGCACCCATCCCAAGGACATTACGGAGAGGGATGTATATATAAAGGTGAAGTGTGGAAATCCACAGCCTAGGATCAAACTGTGAATCACACCCACAATAATAAGTTGCATGGTCAACCACAAGCATTAGTGATGCCTGCCTGAGATCTCTTTAAAATGAATCCCAGCAAATTATGTTCCAGAGGAGTTCACTTCTTTTTTCACAGGAGTTCTGTGGTTTGTGTCAACAGCTGCTGAGTACAACTGGAAGCCCGGGAATCCTTGCCACCCCTGTGGCTTCCCACACACTGATGAGAACAACCTGTGGCTTCTGGCTGCTCCGTCTGCCCATCTCTGTAGTCCCAACCCATTTAGGAAGCAGCTCCTACCCCAAACCATTGCTCAGTCTTGCACATAGAGACAACTTCCAAATACTCACCTACAGGAAGACAGCTATACCAGAATCCTGTCCTATCGTTAGGGGCCAGCATGTGGTTGGGTGATATTTAAAAGCTAAGTGATCATTAAAAAAGAGAAAGAGTTAAAAAAAAACAACAAAAGCAGAACTATACATTTAAAAAGATCCTTTGACTATGGAAAACACAAAGAAGAGAAGAAACAACGTTTAGAGAATGCTGGTGCTATGTAAAAGGCTGCAACTTGTATAGAAATATTACATAGAATATCTGATAGAAATCTCCCAGATATTGAGATTGCTTCCAATATTTCACTATTTCCACTAAAACTGCATTGAGCCTTTAATGCAGATGAGTACTTGAACATATCTTTCCCTTCAACAGATTCACAATGATAGAATGATAGAATTTCCAGATGAAAGGTGATAAATGTTAGTAATGCATATTACCAACTAGTCACCAGGAAATCTGCACCAATGTATATTCCCACCTGGAATTTTTTTAATTTTCCTGTTTCTCTGGACCCTTTTCTTTATTTTGTTTCTTACACCAGAATAGATTATCATTGTTTTTAAAGTATATATGCATAGCATACAATATTGTGTCTGATTTCCACTTGCATTTCTTTGATTAGTAATGATATTGAACTTTTCTCAAATATCTATTGATCTAATATTTTTAAAGGACCTAGATTCAACAGTCTTCAAGGAAGTCACCCAAAGTAACAGATAAACTATATGACAAAGCAGATAAGGGTGGTACCCTATTGCTAAAATTCTAAAAACATAAAAAGCTCTAACTAAATAATTACTGTAATTACAACACATGTATCTCTTATGAAATTTAATAGAGAAGAATAAAACTACTGAGATTTCAGAATGAAATATCTCTCTCCGATGTTGGGCAAAGATGAATTTCCCTGCATTACTACCTGGTTCAGAAGTACATTAAGTTGTATGTAAAACACAAGTACAATGAGCCAGAAAAGGACTGGAGATGATTTTCCTCCCCACTGCTCTGTGAGCTCCACATCAATAAGGATCATGTCTGCTTGTTCAGCAATGTATGCCCAACAGCTCTCATGACACAGTTTGGGTGATATTTACTAGATGTATTTCCAGGTTGATAGCCAAGGGACTTGAGAATCCAGGAGCCTCAGAATGTCAGCCTACTGATTTCAATATATCCCACTAGGCTCTGGTGAATGCAATAGCACTTGGAAGGCATTATACAAATGCCTGTTGCTGCCATAGGCCAAAAAAGAATCCTAACATCCTCCCTGGTCTGTTTCTCAGGGTCACAGGGATGCTTCAAGGGCAGGGAAGGAAGGAAGGTGAAGAGAGTTCTGAAAACAATCAAGTGCCGTATCAAGTGGGAGGCAGAGGAGAAGCAATTTAAACAGAAGTCTCAGAGAGGCAAGGCTGATGACTTTGGCAGAGCAGGCTGGTAGTGAACAGGCTTTCTGTTCTGATAACCTGGAAGCTTAGCAGGGAAAGGCCATGTCTTCCACAGCCAGCATGGGTAATTCAACATGCACCGAGTTGTAACCAGTTGGAATTGTGAGGCTGGGCTGGGTCCAGCAAGTTCAATGATTAGGATGAACCTATGCTAGGGAAAAGTAAGAAGCCAAGCCTGGTGGTACAGGCCTATAATCCCAGCATTCTGGGAGGGCAAGCCAAAAGACTGCAAGTTCAAGCCTAGTCTGGGCAACTTAGCAACTTAGTAAGATCCTGTCTCAAAATAAAAATTAAAAATGAGCTGGGGAATTCAGCTCAGTATGAAGGCGCTGGGCTCTGTTCAATTCCTAAAACCCTCCACCCACCTCATCTCCTCCCCCAGAAAAGAAAGAAGTAAGGCACAGGAAAGGCAAGACAAGGCAGGGCGAGGCAAGGAAAAAAAATGGCAAGGAGGTAGGTCAGGAACAGTACCCATGTGCTGCATGCTTGGACAGCAACGTGGGTCTCTTTCTGGTGAAGGTAAACCCCTGAAAGTGGCAGAAGGTGGTATTTCCAGGAAGATCTGCCAGGAGAGATTCATACTTCTATAATTTCCATTTAATTGACTTGAGTTTCTAGGAGGCAGCCCCAGTCCTGAGTGACAGTAAGGGAAGGGGAGAGAGACTGGGGTGAAAGTTTATATTCAGGTTGTATGCTTACTGTGTAGGTCCCCTCTCAGGCTCAGAGGGGGCATCAGAGGTCCACCTCACACCTTCCCTGTGGTTCTAACAGACTGCAGCTCTCTCTACCACTCAGAAACAAGTTACCAGTACCTACTACCCATATATACTACCCACCTCAGTCAGAGAAACGTCAGTAATCACAAAGAGAAAGCATGGCGAGGACACTGTAGTCTTGGTGATAGTTCTACATTCTCCACACTTCAGTACTACCAATGCCGCCAAAGTGCTCCTGCAAACTAGAACTGTTGCCATGGCAGCTGCTTTCCCCCTCTTAGGAAGGACATGCTCCAAACTATTATAAAAATAAAAAGCTTTTATGTTGTGTGACCAACTCTTCTGCAGCTTTTTTCCTTGTCTTGTCCAGTATATTCAGGATAGAACTTGCAGCAGAAATTGAAATATGGGCATTTTTAGTAAGCAATGATGAAAAAATTAATAACCCAGTTTCCAGATTTGGGGGGGGGGTGGCGGGAAGGGTAGAAAACAACTGGTCAAAGCAACAGCGTTCAGGTGAAAAGAAGAAGAAAAAAATGAAAAATATTTAAAAGGCATTCTCTGGAGAACTTTAGCTGTGACAATCACCAAAGCACTGTCTAGTCAAATTCTGAGGAAAGGAAAGGAAAGGGAAAAATCAACAATGGTGACAACCAAGGAAGAAGAGTCCCTCAAAAGGAGCAAGTAAACAAACTCCTCTTGTTAATAAGAAGAGGTGGGTAAGGTCCTCCCCTGCTGAGAAAGAGGAAGGTGGTTCACTGAGTCCACTCTACATTATCTGTTGGTACCAAGCACTGAACATGAAACAAAAACGAGAGAAAAGCAAGAAATTATACACTAGGACGAGTACTTTTCTGTCTTGTCCTTATCTCTTAAATGCATTTCCTTTCTTCCCTCACCACTCTGTTCTCATATGCACAAGTGAAAAGTCCTGGCATGTGACTCACTTCCAAGGACGGTTCCAAAGTGAGGAAGAACTTCAGATGTCTATTTAAGTCCAGAAAACAGAGACACATGTATCTACTCACACATTGAAAGGGGAAGCAAGAGTGGCTCAGGAATATCATGTCCACCCCAAAGTTGTAGACATTTCATTTTCTGCCCATAAAGCCAGCAGGACTCCCAAGAGGACTGCCAATCAGCAACTATTCTGGTTTTATCATCCAAACCTAAAACTGGAAGACAGAAGACTGAGCCCCCACACTGGAGGTGATTAAGCCTAAAGTTAGAAGTGATAATAGGTGCAGGAAACAGTGTCCTGCTGTAACTGCCACACCTACAGCACATCAGTCTGAAACTGCCTCAGAACAGAGACGGTCAAAGGGAAGAAAGTCTGCATCATTCAATACGCTAGTGTGACCAGGTCCTGTGGGACTGAGGACTGCGCTAGCAATGGGAAGCTTACTTAGTTACTAATATTCAACACATAGGGGCTCTGGCTGTGTGGCTGTCACTTAGTATTTAAGAGTTGTCCTATATGGAGTTTCCCTTGGTCCATGTTCTCTATCTTCCCAAGAATGTGTACTTGGGCTGAGTTAGTTCCATTTTTCCTTTTGAAAGTTGGCTATGACTATGGAACTTGATGTTCCATAGCTCTCAATTTTAGACAACTCAGGCTTTACCTTTTCAAATATTTCTGCTAGAGTTTGAATATGACTTGTGTCACCATCCCCCTTCCCTGGAGTACCCTGTGATTAAAAGCTTGGTTTCCAGAGTGAAAAGTGCTATGGAACCTTTAAGAGTTCAAGGCAGTGGGAGGTCTGCAGACCACAGCGAAGTGCCTCGGAAGGGACTGTGGGGCCCTAAGTTCCTCCCTTCCTATTTGAGATGTGCTACCTGATCTTCGACTATGAACCTTCAAAACTGTGACCTAACTAAGCTTTCTGGTTTTTGATCATAGCCTGTCAGATGTGTCATCACGTTGTTACAGTATGAAAAAACTAAGCTTTTTACATTTTTTGCCGCTTCACCTTCTAAACCTCATGGCCATAATACGGACCTTCTCAGTCTGTCTTCCATGTCTTTTCAAATATTTCAATTTCTTTATCTCACTGGACTGCACTGTAGCAATATTTAACATCCATTAAGTCTTTCATCAGCTTTGTTTAGTCTGACATTTACTACACTGTCTTAAATTTTAATGACAATTTTCACATGTACTTATAAAGTTCTTCAAATCACCTTGTTCTTTTGTTTTTTTAATCTCTTCTTTGTATTTTTAATTATTTTAAACAGAATTATTTTACAGTTTGTACGGAATTTTTCTATTGTTGCTTTATTATTTGAAGTTCTTGGGTCTTGATATTCCTGCACACTGATTTCACAACTCTAGCTGATCATGGACTACTTCTGTGTATGCTTTAATTTTTACATTTGTCTGGGGAAAGACTTTAGTTATGGAAATCTTAGGCCATATAATTCAGTGCATATTCTCTAGCTAGTATTTAAGGCATATCACTGAGTGATGCTGGTAAAATAAATGTGAACATCATCACCAATTTCTTTACAGATCAAGGACTGAGGTAAAAAAAAAAAAATAAACTTCTTACTACATATAGCCCTGTGCTGAGAAGACACAATTTACTTAATGCATCCTTTCAGTGGTGATGGGGTGATCTAGCTTCCCTGGGGTCCCAGTTTCAACTGGGTGTTTCATCTCCATTCAGTGGTTTTGGAAGCCATGTTACTCAACATTAGCAACTTTATGTTCCTCCATTTGTACCTCCCATGTGCCCAGGGAAGCCAACTTGTCACCTCAGGAACAAGGGGATATAAGTTGCTTGAGCTATGTAAATTTTGTTTGGCTTATACTAATGACTACTGAAGATGACTTATTGACTGTAAAAATACATTTCAGCATTCGGTTAAAATTTATAAGGTGTGCAAATATTTTTGTCTGGTAAAAAAATTTTTGCCTAGATGGAAATAATTTCAGCCCAAAAGAAAAAAAAGCTCAAAAATTAAAGTTTAATTTTCTTGTATAACATCAATCAGTTTTGAATCTTAAAGATCTTCTTTCAGTAGTCTTTCTTTCACTGACTATCTATGAACAAGTCTATGCTAGTCTCCTTTGAATTAGCTTTATATTTCTATGGGTAGCTGCATGTATCTTTGATTATGTGCTCATCCTATAGTTTTACAAAAACTTTAAAAAAATGTTTTGAAAGTTACATTTTAAACACAGTAAACCCTATTTTACTATACAGCCTATAAAGGTTAATGTTTTAATTTCCTTTTATATAATTCAAATGCAGTCTTCATGCTCTCTTCTCTTCCAGTATAACAGGCTGAGTACTGTTTTGCTATTATTTCTTCCCACCGGTACTAACACTATAAGAAACTGTCTTTTCCCTTCTCCAGATGAAATGATCCAACAGTGTATATTAAACTCACACTTGCTTTTGAGCACAGATAATTTACAGTACACTAAACTCCACACTGATTATTCTCACTAATTTGGCTTTAAGTTATATATGGACTCGAGAGCAAAATAATTATTAAAAATCAATATTGAAAAATAACATTTTGATACTGCTAAAATGGCAGATAAAAAATGGTCTATTTGGAAGAAAGTGATTTTTTAAAATGCCACAACAGTTATCCTATCTGATATAAAGAAAAAAAAAAGAAAAAAGAATGTATGTTCTGAATCCTGACATTATAACATAAAATATATCAAGTATATTTCCAGAAGGCAGAGAGTTTAAAGGAATGTTAAATTGAGAATTCCAAGTTTTCAACTCCATATTACTTAAATAAACAGATTCTCAAATAGAAAAAGAAAATAAGAAAGGGCTATTTTAAGAAGGGTAATAATGGAACTTTGAGAAGATAGAAGTTTAAACTACAATTTTTTTTAAAAAGTTGGAATTCTACCCCTCTAGACCCCCAAAGAAAAATCAACTAAAAACCCTCAAGGTTTCTATATCTGTATAAAATATATTTCACTAAACATGCCACCAAACCAATTATATTGGAGATCTCTGAATCAAAAATGTAAGATATTGGCAGATGACAAAGGGGGAATTTTCAGGTTAGTTCTACTCTGACAGAAGTTTTCAAACTATCTGAAATGTACATGACTATTTCTGTAGAATCAGGTAAATTTGTTCTAATAATGTCCATAGTCAGGTAGATTTCCTCCTAAGAAATGGCTGGAATAAGCATGCATTATGAGGCTACTTGTAATTTTATTTAACTAACTTCAAAGTGGCGATTAATGGATTCCTGGGAGGACTCCAAAATCTTTCCAGTGTTCCATAAGACGCTGTTGCTTTAACATGAATCTAGGTAGTGGCATGAAGCTGTACCAGTAATCATTGCATTATTCACTACCTCTCACCCAGAGGCTTAAAAAGGTTAGTTTTGCTTAAAATTTTCCTTAATAAGCCAATAAAATTATTAATTTCATCAAACCTTGATTTTATTATGCTACTCAGAATGGCATGCCATTTTAAGCTTATGAATTGTTTAATTCTGAAAATTTGTATCTAATATATTCAGGCTATCTTTGGCTGTGGAAAACTTTAGAAGGCTCCACTGTGGATAAAGGGGATTAGTATAGATTGAAAGAAGAAGAAAATATAATTTAGCCAGCTATCATCTCCTAAGTCAAGTATATGCAAAATGTCATTTAATGAATTCATAAATAAATCTTTAAATATTTTATCAGTTTTAATTTCTAATACTGCAAATATTGATAGCTACAATCCATATAAACAAATCTTGTTGAAGACCTCAACAATTTTTAAAAGTCAGCAGAGGTACTCTAGCCAAGGAACACTGAGCTAAGAGTACAGTACTTTGGACTCAGTTTCCTTTGGGAATGATGAAAAATGTCTTGTAACTAGATAGAGGTGAAGGTGGTAGAACATTGCCAATGTTCTAAATGCTGTAACACTAGAAATTTAGAATAATGAATTTATCTTATATAGATTTTACCTAAATAAGAAAATTGTTTAAAAAATAAGGCCTTGGCATCCACAAGTTTTGAAACAGCCTAAATGTCCATCAAAAGACAAATGGATAAAGACAGTGTGGATGTATGTGTGTGCGTGTGTGCGTGCATGCGTCTGGGTGTGTACTAGCATTTTATTCAGTCATAAAGAAGAATGAATGTGGGGCTGAACAAATGACACATCAGTTAAAGAACTTGCGTAGCAAGCACAAGGCCCTGGGTTTAATTAACCAGCACCACATAAACTGGCTGTGGTGGTACACACCTGTAATCCCAGCTCTCTGCAGCTGAGGCAGGAGAACTGCCATGAGTTTGAGGCTATCCTGGGCTATACAGTGAGCTCAAGACCAACCTGGACTATGGAGTGAGACCCTGACTCAAAAAAAAATTTTTTTTAATGAGTTCATAGCATTTGCATGAAAATAGATGAATTATGACATTATTAATGTTAAATTAAAAAGTCAGGTAAAGTTAATATCACATGATTTTCCTTATATAAAATGCTCAAAATAAAAATATTAATAAATTAAAGAGTAAAATAAAGCGTTTTTTGGAGATAGGAAGGGAATAGGGGTAAGAGAAAGAGGATGGGGGAAGGAAATAAAAAATGATCAAGATGAAGATATACATATGCACATACACATTCTATATTGCATATATATTCATGAGCACACATATATGAAATCACAAAAATGCATGTAATTATTTTATATTGCAAATATACACCAATAAATATAAAGAGTCCAGCTGACCTGGCACACACCCCTTTGTATTAATGAATTAAGAAGAAGAGATATGTATTACTTGAGGTTTTTTTAGTCTAAGATTACATTAAATTAGGTTCTGTTTCACATGAAATTTAAATATTTCAGGAGGCCCTGTTATTGGCCACTTGAAGGTCCTGAAGCATAGGTTTGTTTGCTCCCTGCAGACCAAATCAAAGGAGGACATTTATAAAGGATTTATTTAAAGCCAACTCTTAGAAGATGGGTGGGTCTACTTGTCTCAAATCACTGTCTCCCAATGCAAGGCTCGTTTATAGCAAGGAATAGTGGGGGCAGGGAATCCAAGGAGATGACAGATACCTCCAGGCTTGTTTTATCCCTTCCTGGACCCTAGTTTTTCCTCCTCTTGTCTAAGGGCATCTGCACATTGCCCATTCAGTGGGACAGATGAGAAACACGACTAGTGGCTTACACCCAGGCCTGAGGATATGTGAAGAAGCTGCTTCTCTCTAAAGAAAAAATAATCTAATGTAATCGAAAAATCTATTTCAGCAAGCTGGTCACAGCCTTTTCCTTAGAAATAATGAACACCATAATCAAATTTTTATAATTTGGCCTAAACTCCTGAGTTTTAAGATCTCTAACACATCTCAGATCAGTGTATTTAACCATTCTGTCAATAACTTATATAAGTCATCTACTTACATGTCTATTCTCAATGTATATACTGTAACCCTACATTCCATATTATCGTAAGTTCTAGAAACAAAAGAGCGAGGATAAATTACAAGTGGTCCTATTGTAAGTATTCACAGGGCTTATAAGCTAGGTAAAGATAAAAATGAATCAGGAAATGGCAAAAATAAAAGAAAATAAGGAGGGGGATTAATTTCAGAAAGACTTAAAACAGGAAACTCTGACATAATAGAGAACTTAAGAATAATTCCCTGAAGACCAGTAATAATAATCTTTCACTTGAAAGCTTGTAAAACATACCAGATCTCAGGGCGCTTTCAGACCTATTGAAGAATCTGAATTTTAACAGGTTTCCTGGGTGGTCTGTGTTGAGAAATACTCACTGTTCTGAAGCACAGTATGGGTTAATTAGATGAAGAAGGAATCTTCTGGCCCTGATAGGAGATAAAGTCCTTGCAGGCAGAAAAGGTGGGAATGTATGAGGAGATCAAAGAAGGCAACTGTGGCTGGAATGGAGATGGTACAAGTAGAGAGCCAGAAATGTGAAGAGTCTGGCATATACTAAATTTGGTCATGAGTAACCAAAAGAGTTAGGAGGTATTCTGCTCTCCTGAACTCTCCCAGGCACACCTTCCTGGCACTAAACTGCTTTCACAAACACAACAGTTAGATACTCATCCTTTTATAGTTGCTGAAGGGCAGATTCCTTTAATTCCAATGGAAGAAGCAACTTCTTATAGCACAAGTGGCAACACTTCTGGTTCCTTGCAATGTGAAACAACAAGGCAGGCTTGCAACATCTTAATTTGAATGTAAGAAATCATATCAACGTTGTGATGCCTCAGAGTGCCCTTGCTGACAGGGAGGTCTGAACAATAAAGAGGTAGTGACTGCATTCTGGATTATGCACATCTCTTAAAGCACAGCATAGTTGAGGGACCTGATAAAAAACACGAGTTCAATGCCACTGACCCTGATGACCAATTTATATAGCACTTAGGACTCTTATAGAAACATGACCCAGCACACTCATAAAACTTAGCAGATCTCCCTGGGGCAGCTGCACTAAAAAGACAATTATCAAAAAGTATATGAGAGTGAGAAGATGTGAGATCCAAAACTTTAATATGGCTCCAGGAGTTTGTAGATGTCCAAGCATGGGGAAAGCCAGCAATTTCAAGCAGTCCCCTTTGTGTGGACTAGGATGAGTTCCTTGGTAACAAGAATCCTGTGGGCTAGGCTGGATAAAATAATGTGTACTTGAAGCATCTAGCAGCAGCAAGGAGTGCTAGAAAGATCAGGATAAATCCTGATTAATAGAAGAAAAATTGGTGCAATCTCCTAGGGTACCAAGTGTCTGATTATGAAAACTGCCAGGTCCAACATGAAGGGAACCCGCAAGTGAGGTCTATGACTCTTCAAAGTAATGTCTTGTTCTCTCATCACTTCAGCGACCTGAGTGCAGTGGCTGAAGTTTCTTATAAAACACACTGAAAATAAAAGGTAGGTAAATGAACAACAATGAGTTTGTGTCATTATAGCAATGTTAGAAGGGACTGGAAGGTGTTTTTCTAGTTCTCTGGCTATATCCAGGTTTACAATTCTTTCTTTTTTTCTTCCAGATACTGGAAAGAAAAACATTCTTCCAACAAAGATATGATCAACTCTTTGTCTTCTATGGGTTACAGAATCCAAACAGCAGCCATCACATGGAACCCCAAATGGCCACCCCTGGTGATCTAAAACCTGAAAATCACTGATGAGCAACCTACCAGCCTGAGGAGATGAAAAATTTCCTCAAATAATAGAGATACTCTCAGCCCAAATTATTAACATTTTAAAAGAAACCACTTGACAGCAACAACGAAAACAAGATGATCTGAATAATCGAAATGGTTCTCAATAAATTCAGGACATTTGTTCAACGAAGGCCCACTTCCTCCTTGGACCCACCAGCCACCTGAGGGCTGGGAATTGTCAGCTAATTGTTGGCATCCACTCAAACTCAGCCAACAGGGATAATACTTGGGTTAGCTGAGCAAATGCTTTGGAAAACTGCATCTGCTGCCACCAAATTCAAAGTCTGGGACAAGGGCAGCTTGAAGGGGATCTGTCTTTCAGTGTTGTCTATATAGTTATAAAATGAGAAGTAAAGCTATGTGATTCCCTCTGCCTAGTCTCCCTATTCTTCCCTTTGGCTTCTTTCTTACTCTACTACAACTATCCTACTCACTTTCACACACAGCCATAAACTGGAAGCCTTCTTCTTGTTTCTCTTTCTACTAATTTCTACAATCACTTAGATTGTCCATTTCCCTTGCCCCACGTCAGGAACCCAGTGTGCTCCTTTCATTTGTGACTCTATGTGTATGTAAATGCACTGCGCACAACTCCCCAACTCTCCCACTAGAGAATGTTCTGGGAAGCATCTGTAACAGGCCCGGCTGAGTGACGTGGGACAAACAATGTGACACAATGGGTCTGCCATAAAGAAGCTTGTCCTATAACAGAGAGGAAGGAAAACAAGTAAATCAAGTGTTTCACAGGATAGGACCATAGCATGTACAATCCACTGGGTGTGGAAGAGCAAATTTTATGGCGATGATAAATGGCACCAGCAAAGGTAAGGGTGGAGAGCAGAGCTCAGAGGCCAAGTGATTATTCCCAGTGCAGCCGGTTTTTGCAGAGTGGGAAAAGGCAAGGATAGAGAAAGCAGTGTCCGGATCCCAGTCTGCCTGTGAATGTCATACTGGAGAGGGCAGACCTCAGCTTTAAGTAGGGCAGTGAGATGGGCAGGGCTCCCATCTTCCCTCCACATTTGTGGAAACTCAGCCCATAACCTTCTCTGCTCTCTTGCCAAATTTCCCATAAACACTGCATGCATTCCGCTCAAGGGAACAAAAAGAAGAGAGTAGCTTTTCCATGCATTCCAAATGCATTTCCATGAGCCATCACAAATCAATCAGTGCAGGCTGATGAGAATCCAGAGCTCATGGCCAGGCACAGAAAGCCAAATCTGTCTCATTCTCATTTCTTTTTTCTATTTTAATAGCATATGATTTTTTAAAGAAACACCCCACTTTTTAATTTTTAAAAGTGAGATTAAGTTTTAATAGTGGAGAATATTGTGGCCATGATTATGATCCCCGATTTCTCCAAAAATTAATCTATCCCCTGGAGCAGGTTATTAACAGTGACTGTTAAATTCAGACTACGGTCTGACTGTATTTTGAATGTCTCTGGCTGGGTTGGGTGGCTGCCTGTCAATGAGATGGCAACTAAGACACCACCTAGTTTCAATAAAGTAGGGACAGAAAAATAAATCTGAGTAAAATAAAACTGATCATTGGACCAGTTGCTAAATAAAGCCAGAATCTGAGAAATATTAATATCTCTTAATGATGAATCAGCTTCCTCAGGAAGGTGGCTACTGGCCACAGCTTAGAACACTAATAATATAAAGTTGATTATAGTTAGGAAACAATGCAGCCTCCAGGCAGGGTGGGGGACACGTAGTAAAGAAAAATCTCTAGCTCTGGTTCCCTCTAGGATACTAAAGCTATCCTACTGAATATAGTCTGCTAAGATTCTTAATACTAGTATTGGTATGATCTTGTAAAGAGTGCACGTTAACAGTGATGACCTTTTTATCTTACAGGATATGATAAAACATTTAGCTATCAGTATCTAAATAGTGTCAGCAACATCAAACTTTTCTCTTTATTGTTATACCAGAAAATAGTACATTTCATTTTAAAAAGTCATTTTAATAGGCACTATAGGAAAAACATAGGTTTTCATGATTTGAAAAGGAATAATATTGTTTTATGAAACCGAATACATTACAGACAAGGTCTGCTTAAAGCGAAATATTTACCACCTCCTTTCATCTTGGTTTCAGAGCTATGATTACATTTATGTGTGGTTAGAGTACAGGGAGAAAAAAATAGGCTCAGGACTCAGCTAAGAATCTGGGTATAGGAATTACAGGGCTATCTCAGTGACAGAGTACACGCACAGCAAACACAAGGCCGTAGGCTCAATTTCCAACCCTCCCATACCCCCCACAAAAGAAAAAATCTTGACTTTGAAACTTGGTGGCAGTGTCACTTAGGGCAAATTAAACTGATAGTTTGAAACTTAATGTTCTCTATACATTAAAAATCTCAATATCTGCTTTTAGAGATTTTTCCAAAAACTGTGGAAACTGAATGAAGTGCCTGATACATACTAGCTTGTCAACAATGCAAAATGATGATTATTCAGTTCTTTATATTCTACGTGCCTGATTACTTTTGAACAGGATAAATGGTGATGGGAACTTTTTTCTCTGGATGAGAATGATAAACACAACTCCATATTCCTGCCTCAGTGCAGAGAGAATACTCCGTCACTCATTCAGAAAGTATTTCTTCCAATACTTCCGGATTTGCCCCAGTTCCCAAGATTTATAATTTTGGAGAATGGGGCAAGTTATACGGCTGAAGCAAACAGGATATCAACTCCAAGTGGATAGCCAGCAACAGACATAAACAGAAGTTATAAATGGCAAAGAAGACCTCAAAATGCAGAATTCCAGAAAGTATCAAACATCCCCAGGCAAAAGAGGCTAAAAGCTGCCATTTTTGAGCCCTTATTACATGCTGTACACTGGGCATGCTCTTCATATGGATCAACTCACTCCATCTTCACAACAGGACTCTGAGATAGGTCTTATTATTCTTATTATTCTTCTCACTTCATAAACATAAAGAGACTCTGATGGCAGGCAATTTTTAGCAGGTTTCCAGGTGGTAACTGGTAAAACTGGACTTTAAACTCAGGTCTGTCCAATTCCAGGGCTTCCACTCTTAATCACTGTACCATTTCCAAACACATCAATGGAAAACAGAGTTACTATCTTAAATAATCCACGCCTATTCCCCAAGCAGCAGACTCTCAGAATTCCATTTTTTGTTTCTTCTGTAAGGTATGAGTCCCAACTAATATCCCCCAGAGCTTCTGCTCTAATTGTAGGTGACTCGTTCCAGTCTCCATCTTTAGACCTCCTTTGCCCATTTTTTAAATGTTGCTATGGCCAGGAACTCTGTCCTGGAACCTTGCCTCCACTACCACAGACCTGTCCTGAGTGAGCGCTTCAATCTGTTGGGTGATACATAGCAAAGAAAAATCATTTGCATGTAGAGTGCTCACAATTTAACCTTGGTATCTTTACCCTTGACACCTACCACCCCAATAAAACAAGACCTCCCTTCACACCCTTTGGTATACGGAGCCAGAAACTAAGGAATCATCCTTGAATCCTCTCCCCTGCCACATTTAATCCATCAGTTAATCTGCTGGCTTGAGTCTTCAAAAATATAACTCAACTTTAGGCATTTCAAACACTACCACCTAGTACTGGGCCCTCAATGTCTACTATTTGTACTATGTCAATATCCTCCCAGCTTTTGTTCCCACTGACTTACTCAGCAGACAGCCACAGGGTATTTAGTCACAATAACAGAGAAATAACTAAGACAATAAGCACCCCACCATGGAACAATGAATAACTTGAGCAACGAGAAAACTGACTTGGTTCTTTGAAGGCGATGACACCAGGAGAATGTTGTCTCACCTCTGACCTCCAGACTACTCTCAGGCATTGCAAATCTTGCATCAAACAAGTTCATTTTCTCTAGATCAGTGCACCACTCATTAATTTCTACAAACATGACACCGCTAAGGCTGTAGGGATAGGAGTCCGAAGGCAAGACAGGTTCTCTGTGCATCCGAACTACATCTCAAGAAAACACAGAGATGATACAAGTGCTTGTTCGGAGGCCTGGAAAGTCAAGTACATTTAAAAACACATTCACTTCATACAATCTGTCAGTGAGAAGGATTTAGTATGGGGCTGAAAATACCAGGCTGGCTAAATCAAGTGTGGCAGACGCTGCAGGTGTTTTTCAGTTAAACGTGATAATCAAATTAGCTGCACAGCATGGTTAGTTATGGCAAACTGAGCTTCCTGGGTGATCTCCATGTCTGAACTTCTCCCAGGCTGAGAGCTAAGACATGAGTTAACCTAATAGCAGAGGTTAAAGAGAAGGTAATAAGCAAAGACATCTACGGACAGTGAAGTGGATAAAAGCAGAAAAGGGGATACCTGGGGATGGCTCTGCTCTAGCAACTGCCCAAGAAGAAAGTGCGTACTTCACAGTAAACTGGATGGGGAAAACAGGTTCTTTCCACTGGCCTACTCTATGTAACTCACTCTGTTGTCCAAGCGCAGAACTGTGCCTTCCTACCTCTTTATTCTTGACAAACTTCCCACTTAGAGATGTGATTAAGTTTCTTTGTATAGGTTGAGGGTTCCTTATCTGAAATGCTTCAGATGAAAAGTGTTTCAGATTTTTTTCTTTTCAGTTTTTTGGACTATTTGGATGTCTATAATGAGGTATCCTGAGGATGTCTAGTCTAAACATGAACTTTATTTTTCATATACACAGTGTGAAGATAATTTGACAATATTTTTAGTAAGCTTGCATTTGACTAGTTTGTTACATAAGGTCAAGTCTAAAAAACTGCCTATATGGCATTATGCTGACACTCAAAATGTCTTGAATTTTGAAGCATTTCAGATTTTGGATTTTTTAGATTAGAGATAATCTGTACTACCAAAAGAATGTTAAGGGAGGGAGGGAAAGGTGCTCTGTTGACTGACCATGCAAAAAAAAAAACCAAAAAAGTTAACCTATCATAATAAATTGATGATCCATATACTTTTTCCAGTATTATTCTTACCCACTTTAACTGGAAATTACCTTTGGCCTTTGCACTTGCAAGGCATGGTGAGGAAGCCATGTGCCTTACGCAAGATTGGTTTCTTGGGACAAAAATGCCATGCAGGTTTTCTGACTTGTCCATAGCCACCTGTTTCACCAGGCAGCCATCAACAAAACACTCAAGAACTCAAAGAGCACAGATACAAAGAATGTCTCTAGAGCTGCTTTTCCAGTTCCTAAGCAAATCAAACCTTTCTGTTTCTATTCTGCCATAGTCATATATATACAGAGCCAGCTTTTATTTATTGATGTTAATAGACGGGGGTATAATTTTCAATTATCTATACTAAGCAGCAGCAGACACATTCTTAAAAGGTTCTCTAACACCAGAATTCTCTATCCTAAATCCATTTATCTCTGCTTACTTCCATACAATTGCTGATGCGGTATGAAATGACATTCTACAGACAGACTGAACAAACCCATGCTCTAGCACTATCCATCACATCACACTTGAGGGGATGAGAGAAAGAGCTCAGGTCTGATTCCCAACAAAAAGTGGGAGTTTAGATGCAGTCGAGATGTGAACAAGGGTGAAGCAAGAGAGATGTTCAGGGCACAAACTTCACAGCAACTCATGCTCTCAAGTCTTCTTGCAGGTCATGTGTCCTTAAATTCTATACCCAGGTATGGCTTTTGCCTTACTTGAGGCCCATCCCTGCTAACACACACTCTTGGTGCACAAATTTATTTTACCTAAACTTTTTCTTTGATGCTGATGATCAAACACAGAGCCTTCCACTATATGCTGGGCAAGTGCTCTGCAATTGAGCTATATCCCCTACATCTTCTGCCTTAAACTTCATTTTTATTGAATCACCATAACATAATTGACTCGGTAACACAGAAACTTAAACTTTAAGATGTTCCTTTCTCTCTCTGGTAGCTAGCCTACTGGTTGCTCATCTGCCTGCCTTCCTTTCTTCCTCCCTTCCTGTCCAGGCACAGGAAGTAGGACAACGTAGCAGTACGCTGGTTTATTCCAGTGGTGGCAAAACAGGAGATGGCATGAAGAGATTGTGTGACCTTTAGGGGCAGGTAGCAGAGATGAGAAGCAATTTGGGACTTAAGAACATTCCTGGGAACCAGTGTTTGGTGAGCAGAGACAGGCTCATCTTGGACACCAAAAGTTAAGAGATCTGGCACAACAGAAGAAACCACCTCGCTCATTATGGAAGGCACAAAGCAGCATGTGTTCCTGACCTTCTATACTTCAGGTGGGCCAGACAGCTATTAAACCCTCAGTTCATTTTTAGAAATTCCTCATACTACTCATAAAATTCAGATTAATCCTCTAAAACCCACTTCTACAAAGATGCTGGCAGGGCCTTATCATTCATAAGGGATAAGATGTGGCAGTATATAGCCACGGTGAACTTGGTTAGCTAGAAACCCCCATTATCTGTAATGAGCCCTTGTGACTGCTGCTGGTGGGCTCCTGGAAAGCTACAGTTATTTCATAGAAGCCTTTATGAGGCTTGACATTTAAGAATAAACAGGACCTGCAAAAGCCCCAGCGAGCCCCAGAAGGCAAGGTGCTGGGTGTCTCCGTATCAGGTCTCTTGGGGGGGGGGGGGGGGGGGGCTCAACATCAGCCCTGTGAATACTATACAGAGGTCCATTCCTTTGGTCTCTTAGCTCTTTTTCTTCCCTGATACTCTAGACCTTCAGCCAAGCTGTTCCAATTTTTGATCTGGAACATACTCTACCAACATCCACTCCAATCTCTGTAGCCTAGCTTACCTGTATGTATCTTTTCCAGGTTAGATGGAATGGTAATTATGGACTCCCACATAATACATATATTCAAAGATGTTAGGGCACTACTGGGGACACAGTCAGTACCACCCAAAGTATGCCACTTTTGTACACAGCCATTATCCCAAAATGAAAGATATGTCAGGAATATAAATTATTTAAATCAATGGAGAATAATTAGGCAACACTGAGAAAAACAGAAACCCCTGCAGTTCTACTCCAAGGTATACATCTACCAAAACACATGTGAAAGGATATTTACAAGGATACCCACTGCAGCATTGTTTATGACAGAAAAAAACCTCTGTTGATTACTGGGAAATCAATAAATAAGAAATAATGTTGGTATACTTACACAGCCCCTAAAACAATGACTAGGATATACCTTAAAGAGATAAAATAAAGTGAAAAGGCCAAAAATATCATAGTACACTCTGATATCATTTATAGAAATTACAACTCAAAGTAGATATTTGTCTGCAATTGAATACACCTCCAAAAAAACCCACTGTCTTAAAGTATCAAAACATGGTGTAAAAGAACTCATATTAACATTCATGTTAATGCTTTCCACCGGAAGACAAAGGGAAGAAAGGACACAAAAGAGGATTTCAATGTTAACATCAGGGAGGGGAGCAAATATGATAACTATTAGCTGTTACATAGATACATATTCAAATAGGTATATATATATATATATATATATATATATATATATATATATATATAATTATAGCAACATACACAAATACATATGTTGAAACTATTTTTGTATATTTTGTTCAATTTTCCTTTTTTGTAAGACAGGAACACAAGAGAAAAAATAAATAAAAAAGAAAAACAGAGATAACCCTTCACATTGTGTTGAGAAATTTTTTAAAGCTCCAACTACTCTAAGGGGCAGACAGAAGATGACAGGCAAAAATAAAAGTTTTAAAAATAAAGTCAGTAATAACATAAAAAATGTATTTCTGGTAAATGTTATCCTGAGCTATGTCCAAGTCCACTGTATAGAGATGTAAACAGAAATCACTCGGGAGCTTATTAAAAACTCTACTCCCACCCTGCAAGATTCAGAATATCGTGGATTGGCACGGTGAGGTGATCTCCTTTCTATGCAAAAGCCAAATGTCCCTAGTATAGTAATCAAGCTTTCAAAAAGATGCACTAAAAAATATTTTTAAAAACTCAACACAAAAATTTCAAGCTTAACCTAAAAATCTCTTCTCTACTGCTTGTAAGTAGATTGTCAAGAGACTCTTCAAAAAAAAAAAAAAAAACTTTACATTTTGGTAATAAGTTAAGATCATTGTATACAATGTTAATTTACATAGCTCTATAAAATGTTCACCTCAAAACAAAGCAATTTTTTGTGCACAAAACTTTTAAAATCAGGACAGTTCTTGTTCCGGGTAACGCTTAGACAATTTTGGCATTATAATGAAAAGTACAACGTGGAAAACTGCAGCATTAGGCTACTGAGGTGGTGTTGCCCATTACTTAAGAGCCACCTCTTCCCCTCCTGCCTTCCTAAAAAGAATCGAACCTCATCCTCAGAGGACTCACGGCTAGACACTGAGTGGCACCACACTCTGAGTTGCTTACTTCCTGTGCGCATGCCCACGTGTCCCTCTGGGGTACGAGTTTCTGCCTCCTACCCAGGATGGTCTCATGCTCATCTCTAGACAGTGTACCTACCTGGCATGCTGCAGGCACCACACCAAGTAGTTGTTGACTCATTTGGCACATCAGAACAGGCCTGGGCTCTATGGCATTCCATAGAATCTCTAGCACAGGAATTTTGGTAGACAGTGTCTATCTAAATGGCTGGATAGTAAATAATTAGTCTTTGCAGGCCAGAATGGGTTCTCTTGCAACTGTTCAACCTGCCAGTCTAGCTGGAGGGTTATCATGGATAATATGTAATTAAATAAATAGCTCTGTTTCAATTAAACTTTGTGAACACTGAAATATTAATTTCACATAATGTTTATGTGTCCTGAAATACTATTCTTATTTTGATCTTTTTCTAACTGCTTCAAAATGCAAAAACCACTCTTAGCTTTTGGGTAATATAAATACCAGCAGCAGATACTCTAACCCTTGTTCTCATGGATGTAGACAGAAAAGTAGCTGGAAAGTAGCATGGATACCACAGGTCAGGTTAGACTGAGCCAAGGAAAAGGAAAGTGACTAAGATGCATGAAAACCTACTGGATCCTCACTCTCCTATAAATCAGATAAAAGGAAGAAATATAAGAACAGAAACTAGAAGCAATGAAATTGCTGTCACTATTTTTCTTTCCATTTCCTTACTTCCTTCTAATACTGGGGATTTAACCTAGTGCCTTTACACTGAGTTACATCTCCAGCCTTTTCAATCTTTTTGAAACAGGATCTAACTAAGTCACTAAGTGGCTCAGGCTGGACTTTAACTTGTGATTTTCCTGCCTCAACCTTTCAGAGTGCCACATCCAGCTCACTATTTTCCTTTTCCTTCAAACCAGTTCTTCATAATGGTGAAACTTTTACTTAATTTAATTAACTAACGGCTAGAGAAGTTAGAACAAATAAATTGTGATTGTTAAAAGTCATTAACACTACTAGTTAAAATGAAAAACAGAGAAACCAAACACAAAAACCGTTCCAAGTTAGAAAGCTTTACTGTTTCTAACACTGATAAAACGCATTCTGTCTCTGCTGATCACTCTCTAGTAGAGCCAAAGGAGCCAAGAAGCTGACAAAAGGCAGGAGCAAAAGGAGACAAGGGGTTCTGTCTCAGAATAACCATGGACAGACTGTCAGGCCTGACCCACCCACTTCTGCTGCATAAAGTCATAGATGTCTACCAGGTTAAAAGGGGCTCAGAGGCTGACTCTGCTCCTCTCATTAAAAATAATTATAACTTTTTAAATAGCACACATAGTTATTACATAAAAATTCAAAAATAAAGAAGCCAAGAGAAGAAAACCAAGTTAGGATATCAGTGGCTACCTTGTGGAGTCTGTTTCCCTGGACTTCCTTGTATGTGTGTGACTGTGTATGTACATACCCATTTTAAAGTAAAAAAAAGAACTCATTTTATTCTTTAGTTGAAGAAAAAAAGAATCCACTTCATAGGTGAAGAAACTGAACTAATAACAGAGCACATAAAATGAGCTTATAAAAACAGAAGACAAGAACTTCTGCCTGTGAGGCCAACGCTACCCTACAAGCAACACATAACTAGCAACTTGGGTCAGTTGGTACCTTGCCCATCACGGGGCCCACTAAACTAGTGTATGGAAACAAAAGACGATGCCCACTAAGTGAGACCTCTCCTTCATCTCTCAGTTCTACTTTACCCAAGTCAGCTTTACAGAGATCCTCGCAATTACTAATAACAACAGAGAGCGCAGGGATTTTGTAGACAGGGTAACACTGAAATAAGGCGTTTTAGTGAAGGAGTGAGTGCCAATGTCAAAACCTGAACCGACTCAACAGAGAATGAACGAGATGAGAGGCTTTGAGAACAGGAGGCAAAGACAAGCAATTCTGTAGTTCTACGAGAGAAATGGAATGCAGAAGAGGAAAATGGATGGGAAGAGATTTCTGGCAGTTATTTTTTCTCTCTCTCTTTAAAAAGATCTTTTAGAAACTACAGCATGCTTCTATGCTGATGGGAAAGAGTCAGTAGAGACAGAAAAGTTAATGACATTAGAAAGAGGAGGAAACCACTGGAGGCAAATCTTTATGACTACAACAGGAGTCAACTGGCTATGGAGCACCAGAAAAGAGACTGCCTTCAGGTAGAAATATCAACTGTTCTTGTGCCACACAAAAAAGGTGCTGGAAACCCAGGCACAGGTATGTAAATGTTGGCGATATTTGTGGAAATTCTCTTCCATCCACATCTGTTTTCTGAGACACACAGGAAACAAAATCTAAGGACAAGCCTCTAGATGAGACAAGGCAATGGCCTAAGAAAATACAATAGGGTATCAGGCCCTTAAGTGCCCTTAAAATTGCTTTGTGATGTCTGATGGTTTGATTCTATCTTTAATTATGTATTTGACATAGAAGTCTTCCATTAAATATCCTTTTTAAAAAAAAAATTGGCTCACAGTTAAGATCTGCTGCTCACATTAAAAAAATGCTACCTTTTTTGAGGCCTCTGGTACCCCCATTTCCTCAATGAAAGTCTGACTTAGAATATCAAATTGAAGACACTAAATCAGGTTACTGAAAACCTGCTTGAAGAAAAACACCTGTCCACGTGGGAAAATAAAAAGGACTGATACCACAATTCAAGCTCTGAACATTTCTGAAAACTCTTTCATGAGTGAAACTGCAAAAGCAAAAAAGTATCAAGACAGGATGAAGTTGAATATATGTACAATTTCAGTGTGGAACAAACTTTAACACAACCTTTATTAACAGAAGAAGGACATTCTTTTGAAGACTCTATTCAAGGATAAATTGGGAGACCAAGAGAGCGATTCTCACAGTGGATGGTAATGTTTGATCCAGGAATGCATCCAAGGCAATGAAACTGAGACAGGTAGAACAGTCAGAGTCTCTCACAAAGGGAAACTGTTCAAAGACCAAAAAAAGGTGGAAATTTCCAGACCATGTAAACTAAGATGAATCTTCATGATACAATGTATCATCCCCCTCCAGGAAATTAGGAGTTATTAAACTGCAGCAAAGACAGCTGCTGCTGAGATGAAATCAGCCTTGGGCCGTCAAGAAGCAGGACAGTAAAGAGGAGGAGAAAAACCTGCCTGGAAGTCAGCCCCACTCAATTGCTCTTTTGAGCAAGTACCCTGCTTTATGGGGCACCGAGTCATAGACAGACCTGAATCTCCCTCCACAGGGAAGTTTGAGGCTCAGTTTTAAGATGGGAACTGAAACCAGATATGTGCACTCCTTTCTACTACGCTAGACCTGTGCTGGTCTCCTTCTGCTAGGAAGAGGAGGCACTATTAGTGTGCATGCATGTGTGCATAGTTTTTAACATCCAGCTATAAATGCTTTGCTTACCAATAACAACTGTAAAGAAAGCTCTGTGGAGTCCCTGAAATGGTTTTGTTTGGGTTAATTGCTTTAATAATGATTCTATCTTCTCTCGCCTTAAGGCACAGTCCCATGATCCTCTTTTTCCCACTTCCTGATTTTAAAACAGACTGCAAAAGCTAACATTTACAGAGAATATATTACATGCTAGACACTCTTCTAAGAGCTTTACATGAATTTAATTTAATTTTCACAACTCTACAAGGTTGCTATTATTATTGTCTCACTTTAGGTTTCCCATAAAGGATAGAATCAGCAAATAAAGTCTTCAATGACACTATTTTGCTAGGGGAATCTCAGGAGCAACGAAGCAGAGAACCTGGCCATCGTATTGCAAGGGCCATACTTGCTCAATCCAGGTCCATCTTCAAAGAGGCAGTTTCTTAGGACCTCTAGCTCCATCTCCCATGTGTCAAAGGCCTTCTGCTACAGGTACTGTGACATCCCCTGCTTCCAGCTTATAGGCGCAGGTGCCATTTTGTCTCCTGCTTTTGTGAGGACTGGGGAAGCAGTCATAGATGTTATGAAAGGAACAGGACATATGTTACAGGCAGGAGGCTGCAAGCTATCAAGCTGCACCTGCAGGGAAGAAGTTAGCAACACAAAGAACTTACCTGCCAGCACTGGCTGCAAGATAGGAAATAAGAGAAGCTAATGTGTTAAATCAGAAGTTTTTGATATAATTGTTATTACCCCTTTTATTCAGATAAGGAAACTTTGGCATACAGAGACATGCAGTGACTGTTCCCAGGATCAGTGTGTAAGAAATCCACATTCTGCTAAGGGCTGGCAAGAGGGAAACTAAGACATGCTCACATTCAATGATGCACTTGCTTTTATATTGCCCTTAAAACAAACAAGGTCAGTAACTTAGAAGGAACAAGATAACGTCCTCCCTGGAACCGAGAGGGAACTCCATGGGTGACTCCTTAAGTTCAAAAAAGGAAGAAGTGAATCAGAAAACAGGAAAGTCGTTGAAAAAATAAATCCAAACAGGAGTGGAACAACTCAAAACAAACAGAGGTCCAAATCAAAGAAGCCCTAAGACTAACAGCTTGAAGTCAGGCATTTCCCTTTGGAAAATGGGTGTTCCATGAGCTGGGAAAGATTCCTTGTATTCAGAAATCCTGTTGGTTTTTTTAGAGGAAAAAGTTTATAACAAACTTGTATCTTTCCTTTTTTTTTTTTTTTTTTTTTAACCCTGATGGCTAGAAAGTCACGGACTGGAGAAATAACTGAAAATAAGTGAAGTTTGGGCAGCCAGGCTAAATAAAGGGTAAGCTCTGATTTCTTCTGCATTTCCATTAATTTAAAGTGCTAAGTTGCCCGTTTGCCTTAAAATATGTGGATGTCCTTTTTGCAGTGTCCCTTTAAATAGATTTTCCTTTGGTTCTGCCAAAAATAGCCAGAGAAGGTCCTTTGAGAATCCCATTCTTAGTCTTAAAAAAAAAAATATGTCCTTTTCCCTACCCCATAAGCATAAATAGTCCTGGAAGCAGTGTCACCCACTTCTTTCAGGGACTTCCAGTTTATCAAAAATAATGAATCTCTCAAGAGAAAGTAAAAACCATTCAAGAAAGTAACTTCCCCAGTGCATTTCTGCTTGTTTATTTAAGCAAATGACAATCATCTAGCACTTCTGGGATGAGAGTGTCATCAGGCCTGCAACTGAAACTCCTTTAAATGCTTACACCATAATCAAACATGAGGCATTAAAAACGTGGGCCAGGCACAGGAGACAATAGGGACTGTGAGCAATCTCAAACTGGAAAAAGCATACCCTGGAGGAGAGGGTGTGGCTTCTCCACGGCTCCAGCCAACTGTCAGCAAAGACAGCTGAATTTTTCAAGTACTGCCTTTAAAAATGTCTGAAACCTGTTCAAATTTCTAAAACAGCCAGATGTAGGATAACGCTGCAAAGCACAACACTTGTGGGCTGCTCCAGCTAGTGGCCTTGTTTGCAAAGTCTAGGCAAGACACAAAGATGAGGGAGAAAAGCTGCCTATCCCCTGAGGCTTCTGATTTAGAAGGAATGGGAGACAAACTTGGCAAACGGTTGCACAGGTGGAAAGTGATACATGAAAAAAGAAACAACAAAGGATGGGGAAGCTCAGGAGAGAGAATGCACACTAGAAAGAGGAAGAAGGCCTGCAGGCAGAAGCGCCAGAGCTGAAGCTAGGAGAAGACATAGTCTTGGGAGGCAAAGGCTGGGAACAGGCCATGCTAGCAAGGGCCATTCCAAAGTGAGCGGCAAAAAGGAAAAAGATGAAGCAGGGAAGAGGATGTCAGAGAAATGGCCAGGAGACTATTCATGCTTTAGCTTAACAAGCATTCCAGACCATTTGTTGGAGGCCTCACAATGGGGGTGTAATGATGATCGAGAGAGCCATAGACCAGGCTGTAGACTCTCAAAAGAGTCTGGGTCAGACAAAATCTTGAAGGCTGAATCTTAAGAGGAGTAGGGAAGCAGCCTTTGAATTTTTTTTTTAAAGGAGAAGCATCAAATGTTGAGTCTTGCCTTTGTAAAGTTTCCTGGTTGCAGAGCCTGAACTCTGGACCAAAAGGGAGCCAGAGTCCCATGAGCCAGAGTCAACCATGAAGGGGTCCGTGGTCTGAAGAAAACATGGCATCTTGAACCAGGGAGTTAGTGATGGAGATAGTGGATAGTTTCAGGACATAAACAGAGGTTAAAAATCATTAAAAGTATCTGTTCAGGGAGAGAATTGGAAAGGGAAAAGGCAATGGGACTCTAAAATGTGGTTAATGAGGCTCCCTGGGGACACCAGTCCATACACTGGGGTCCAAAGCCACACAATTCTCAACTGGCAGCAGTAGAGTTTCCACTGGTTGTCAAGAGAGGAAAGGTTTGACAGCCAGCATGTCTGAGTGAGGGGTGGCTGCCAGAAAGGCTTACAGGAGCTTTTCATCTTAGAGGGTGTTCACTTCAAAAGGAGTATTTGCTTGAAATGTGATTTGTAAAGTTCTACAGCTATTTTGTTGGACTAATGTTGATAAATCAACAACCAGCTCTTCGTATGTGTTTAACAGCTCTCCACAGAAATAACTCTTTCTTATATTTTAGACTTTGGATGGAGGAAAAAGAATATTAGGATATCTGTGACATATGTGTTAATGCTTAGTGTCAATGACCATTGCTTTTTATCTTGGCACTGTCTTAAAAACTTTAAGGAAAGCTATTTAACCACCAGTACCAATCCTTCTAGGTCCCAAGGCCTAAACATGACTTTCCTTATCACTATAGGCATTTGTGCACATACTCAATTCACTGTTCCTAGATCATTAAGAAAACAGGATCTCCTTATTGCAGCACATGGGTCTTTTCCCAAAAGAGACCACATTATAGATCGTAAGTCATGTTTAAATAAATACAAAGGAGTTGGAATAATTCCTTGTATACTTTCAGATCATAGCAGAATAGAAATCAATAGCAAAAGAAACTACGGAAAATAAATACATGGAGACTAAATAATACATTATTGAATAAGTAATGGGTCATAGGAGAAACTAGGAAAGGTATCACAATATTCCTTGAGTCAAGTAACAATGGAAGCACATCATACCAGAACCTGCGAGAAACAATAAAAGCAGAGCTAAGAAGGAAATTTCTAGCCATGAATACACATTAAAAATGAAAAAGCAGAGCATTCCCAAATAAGCAATGTGATGATGGACCTCAAGGTCTTAGAGAAATGAACAGTCTAAATCAGAAAGTAGTAGAAGAAATTATAAAGATCAAAGCAGAATGAAATTGAAATAAAAAACAAATGATCAATTAATCAAAGAATTGGTTTTTTTGAAAGAATAAATAAGATTGATAAACTTCTAGCTAAACTAACCAAAAGAAAGAAAAACAGATCAATGCAATTAGAAATGAAAAGGGTGAAATTACAATGGAAACTGCTGAAATTCAGAGAATTATAAGGAACTATTTTGAAAACATATACTCCAACAAGTTGGAAAATTTGGAAGAAATGGATACATTTCTAGATACATACAAACTATCTAAACTGAACCGAGAAGACATAAAACAGACCTGAATAAACCCATAGAAAGCATGGAAATTGAGACAGTAATAAAAGCTCTACCTTCAAAGAAAAGCCCAGGACTGGATGAATTCACAGCACAATTTTATCAGTATTTCAGAGAAGAGCTATTACCATTTCCATGAAATTGAAAAAGAAAGAACATTGCCAAACTCATTTCCAGAAGCTAGCATTACCCTGATACCAAAACCAGACAAAGACTTAACTATGAAAGAAAACTGTTGACCAACATCCTTAATTAGCATACATGCAAAAACCACAATAAAATACTGGCAAATAGAATCCAATAAACTTTTAAAAGATCATACACTATGATCACGTTAGTTTCATTCCGGGGATGTAAGGATGGTTCAACATACATAAATTAATGTAATACACCACACAAATAAAAGCAAGAATAAAAATCACACGATCATTTCACCAGATGCAGAAAAGGCCTTGGACAAAATCCAACATATGTTCATTATCAAAAAGAAAACCTGAGGAAAATAGGTATAGAAGAACCTTCTTTCAAACTGATAGGCTCTATTTACACAAAACATAATACCAACATTACAGTACCTAGGGACAAACTGAAAGTATTTCCCCTTAAATTACAACAAGGCTTCACTCTCAACACTCCTATTCAATATAGTATTCAAAATCCTAACCAGAGCAATCAGGCAAGAGAGTATGTATTGGAAAGGAAGAAGTTAAAATGCTCTTATTCGCACATGACCTGACTCTATATAGGAGACCCAAAAAATCCACCAAGAGACTCTTAGATCTAATTGCCAAATTCAGCCAAGTTGCAGGATACAAAAGTAATACAAAAATCAACAGCATTCCTCTTTAGTAAGAGTGGACTTACTGAAAAAGAACTCAGAAGAATAATTTCATTCTCAATAGCTCAGCAAAAAATTAAATACCTAGGGGTAAACCTAACCAAGAAAGTGAAGGACTTGTATTATACAACCTACATTATTCTGAAGAAAGAAATTGAAGAAAACATTAGAATATGAAAAGACATCCTTTGTTCCTGAATTAATATTGTCAAACTAATTAATATTGTCAGAATTAATATTGTCAAAGTGACTATGCTGCCAAAACTGACGTACAAATTCAATACAATTCCTATCAAAATACTAACAATATATTTCACAGAATTTGAAAAAAATAATCCTAAAATCTGTGTGTAACCAAAAGAGACCCAGAACAACCAAAGCAATCCTGAGCAGCGAAGACAAAAGCAGGTGTCATTACAATTTCTGACATCAAGTTATATCACAAAGCAACAGTGAGAAAAAACATATGGTATTGGCATAAAAGTAGACAGATTGACCAATGGAACCGAACACAGGATGCACAGACAATCCATAGTACTCCTCTCTTTCTGATCTTTGGCAAAGGGGTCAAAAATATACACTGCAGAAATATAGCCTCTTCAATAAATGGTGCTGGAAGACCTTGTTATCCATATGCGGAAGAATAAATCTACTCATACCCATGCCCCGTGTACTAAAATCAAATCAAAATAGATCAAAGACCTAGACAGTAAAACAGAAATACTGAACCTCTTGGAAGACAGAATAGGTAAAACTATTGAGGATATAAGCATGGGCAGAGACTTTCTAAATAGGACATTTGATGCAAAACAAATTACCTTTAGAATCAAAAAGGGGATTATATCAAACGAAAAAGCTTCTGTATAGCAAAGGAAATAATTAACACAGTGAAGAGAGAATCAACAGAATAGGAAAAAGTGATCACACCTCAAACAGGAGGCTAATACGTAGAATACACAAAGAAGTGAGGAAAATAGACCCCTCAAATCTAAGACCCAATTAAAAATGGGCAACTGAAATGAATAAACAGTTCTCAGAAGAAGTACAAATGGCCAACAGATACATGAAAAACTGTTCAACATCCTTAGCCACTAGAGAAATGCAAATAAAAACAACAACACTGAGATACCTGCTTACTCGCTGAGAATGACTTACATCAAGAACCCAAAAAGTAATACATGATGGCAAGGATGCGGGGATAAAAGGAACCCTTTTATATTACTGGTAGGTTATTAAACTGGTACAAGCACTAGGGAAAGCAGTATGAAGACTCCTCAAAAAACTGAAAATAAGATATTCCATTTGATCCAGTAATAACTCTTACAGGCGTACTTCCAAAAGAGCTACAAGCACCATATAACAGCAGCAATACATGCATAACCACGTGTATGCAGCACAATCAATAATAACCAAATCATGAAAGATGCCAAAGGACCCATCAATAGATCAATAGATTTAAAAATATGGTATATATACACAAAGCAGTACTACTCTGCCATAAAGGCAGATAGATATGAATCATTCCAGGTAAAAGGATACAACTTGAGACCTTCATGTTAGTGAAGTGAGCTGGACTCAAGTATCACATGGTTTCCCTAACATGAACAGTTCAGGGTGTAAATAAGCAACAGTGTCAAATAAGAGAGATGCTGGGAGTTGGAGATGAGGGGGACTGGAAAGGGGGTGGCAGGGTGAGAAAAGGAGCAGGGAAGGGAATATGAAGTTGTTGCAACATCAAATAAAAATGGAGAAAAAAGAAAATATGAATATACCCTCTTGATTTGCAGGGACATCTCAACACTCAGACTTCAGTCACCAGAAAAAACCCGGCTGCCAGAGGCTCAAACCTTCTTCTGCCAATGGAGTCAGTTTTGATAAAGTCCCATTTGTGTACCAAGCCCTGCTCCCATATGTCTTTTCACAAACCCAGGAGTCGAGAGAATTCTCTTCTTTGGAAAGTTACAATACCTAACAGATGATTAAAATACACAATACATCTGGGTAATAAAAGAATAACAATAAAAAAGAAAGAAGCAATGGGATGTAAATCAGTTTTGCCTTCATTGCTCTCTCACCTTCCATTTTCAGTCTCAGTGCAGGGCACGTGTGCCCAACCTGCCGTGCTCCTCTCGCCTCTCCGTGGGCTTTTGGTTCTGCGTGTCTAGACTG
>PVKB01000177.1:865021-1018416 GCA_004027205.1 Ctenodactylus gundi
GTGTTTTGTGAAAACCAACCGTGAATAGATATTTCTAATAATGACTCCTGATGTATGTAGAGTTCTTTGAGATGCTCCCTCGTAGCATAAACACTGTAACACAGTTACGATGAGCCACTATGAGTGCTATGTAGGGAGACACAACACCTTTCGAGCCATCAGAATATGTAAACGTTAAGAAACCACCATTAAATGGTCTTTACTACTCATTTACTCTTCTTTTCTTTTTTTTGGTTCCTGTACCCATGCTCCCTATATTCAATTGACAAAGAGAATCACACAATTGATAGGAAGCTCAAAAATCTAAAGCCCAAAGAGGTAGAATAATTTGCATAAAGATCCAAAGTTAGCTGAGGATGATTTTCTTCATAATTAAAAATGCTTCATACATGACTTTAAAGCAGTCATTTGTTGAAATCTCAATTCAAAGTCAAACTGCAAAGTCTTGGGAAATCAAAATAGCATTTTTTAAAACTACGCCATACAGTCCTGTAATCCCAGTGCTGGGGGGGGGGGGGGGGGGGGGGGGGGGGGGGGGGGGGGGGGGGGTAGGCGGGGGAGGACGAGGCAGGAATAGTGCCAGCTCAAGCCCAGCACTGACAATTTAGCAACTTAGAAAACCCTGCCTTGAAATCAAAAGTAGTAACAGGCTGAGAACATAGCTCAGTATGAAAGTCTCGGGTTCAATTCCCAGAATCACAAGTAAAACAAAACAAGAATTTTTAAAAATTAATTTAAACATGACAATTAAATCCTTGTAAACTTGAAGCTTTGTATTTCTTCTATTACTAATACTTTCCAAAATCTAAATCCATATTCCCCTTAATATCATTTACCTTTCTTAGAAAATCCTTACATATGGCCCATTCTGCAGGCCAGTGGTTCTAAAAAGATTGTTTCTTTATTACTTAGAAAATAAATCAGAAATGCAGATTCCCAGGCAGTCTGATTTAGGAGACCCAGAGCACAGCATAGAAATGCCATTGTAAATAAGCACCCAGGTAACTCTAACCATGCTCTGAGGCACAAGACTCCAGAATATACACCAGCGTCCAAGATCCAAATAGAAAACATCTAATTATCATGGTAGATTTAAGCTGGAACAACAAAAATATGTGCATGGTTGCCTATAATTTTTATGTTCCTTCTGAGGTCTGAAACAAACCCAGCATCTCTGTGATCTGGATGTACTCTGGTAATCATTTGCTTTAAGGGGTGTGGAGTTCTTTTCCCTTTCCTTCCAAGGCTTCCCCGGCCCCATGCATTTTTCCTTAGGATTAATATAAAATGCCTTAACTTTTCTTCAACACCTAATGGAAATTAATTTTGGAAAAGGTTTCAAAAGAATACTTGAAAAAAATACACAATACAAAATGTCTGGCCTTTGAACCAGAAGCCTGAGATGCAGGAGGCAAGCAGTAGGTAATAAGAGAGGTAAACACTGGCTTTTCCAGTAGGATAGGCCCTGAAACCAAAACGTAGGAAGGAAGCTGACCGCTAAGCAAGTGGCCTAGAAGAACAATAGCTCAGGAGGATCCTAGGGCAAGTCTGAACCTGAGAAAACTGGAATTAGACAATTTTCTTGTCCAAAGTTAACTTTCCTCTTACTGCTGAGTTTTAAAATAAAGACAGTATTGTGAGAATGTAATTTAAATGGAATCTTAGAACTCCTGAGGTTATCAAAAAATCTTCTGAGACCTAGATAAATATTCTTCACTGGATACAGCTGTACTCACGCACACCCAGCTCCCTCCTCATTTGAAATCCGGAAGTTCTGCGGATCAAGAACACAGCAAGTTGAGAACTGGAGTCTGTATTTTCCAATTCCAGTTCTGACCAACTCACAGTAAGGGAGGAGAACTCTCTATAAGAAGATTTATCAATGATTAAATGAATAAACAAATGCCATAAAGCCAAGGAAAATCATTCTCAAGTATCAAAACTGAGATACAGTGCTTCAAAACACTAAGGAATAAATAATTTCAGCTACAAAAACTGGTTTAAATGGATTAGAAGGCAAAAACAAAAAGCCAGGGTCACAACTATAACTTGCATATTCCAGTTTTACTGTTCCTTAGGTTAGGAACAAGGCAAGACTGAATTTAAGGGAATAAGGGAAGGAAAATGTGAAGAAAAAAGAAAGGTAGAAATGAACCATCTATCAGGGGTTGAAGAGGCTAGACTAAGCGCTGCCTTAAAAGTTTGTTTTTTGTTTTTTTGTGGGTTTTTTTTTTTTCCAACATTCTGAAAAGTCCTAACAACCCTTAGGCAATTTACAAGTGGGAAAAAGTCAACACTGGCTCTGCTGGATCATTATTCACTCTTGGTCTCTTTCAGTCCAAAAAACCTCACTCCATTTGCAGTTTGAAAAAATTTCCTGCCTTCAGCTGGTCCTACCCCTTCTCCTCCAGCTGCTCCAGGCAGTTTTCAATGCCTCCTTTAGTCACAAGCATCATGTAAGTGGCTGCAGTATGTACCTGGAATTTTCTGTTCTAGTGCATGCCTTTTAAGTACGCAGCATGCAGCATTTTTCAACTAAGATAAAACTAGCCTTATAGTTTAACAAATGTCTGGCTATAGGTTATGTGGAACAGCCACTAAATTGTCATTTCAGATCCTCTGGAGCTACTGTTAAAAGCCCAATTTTCATTATTATAAGCACAGTTTATCAGGATTCTCTGACAGTTTGGGACATTCTCCCTACAAACTTACATATTATCTTCTATGCTGAACGACTTTGATATGGCATAGTTAAAATAAAATAGAACAAGAATGAACAATCCTCAACTCTACCCAGTTACTTCTTAGTAACACATAAAACACATGTATTTCTTTATAATATATATCTGTGCAAATCATGATACATGCATGCTTTCTCCAAAAGGTAATGCCAAGTGCTTGACATATACATGAAAACTAACCATGAGGATCTCCCTTAGATGAGTATCAACTTATCCCATAGGACTAGTGCTCCAGTAAAGTTAGGGAATAAATAATTTCAGCAACATGATCTCCCTCAGATGACTATCAACTTCTCCCAAGACTAACTTAATAGTATGAGCAAAATGCTGATAAGAACCAAATATATAACAGATTGGTTGAGAAGAATTTGGGCTTAACAGTTTAGGTTAAATATTCTGTGTTCATTCTTTTCCTTTGCTCCAGTCTGCAATCAAGAACATTCCATCAAAGTTAATGAGAGGTTAGAATATAGCACACGCACAGTGACCGACACAGAAAGGGAAGGTCACTCCAAAATGGGTCAAGCAACAATAAATACATAAGAACTCAAAACAATTTGAACAGTGAAATCCTCCTAACAGGAAAATTGGGCCCTCACTAAATGCTTTGATTATTTTAGAGGACAAATGGGCATTCATCAAAAATAATTCCTTTATCCCATATACTTCTTTAGCAGAATTAAAGTCAGTAACCTTACACATTAAGTCTATTATCCACACCTGACAAATGAAGAAACTAAGAAAGAGAAGGGCTCAGGCTCAATGGTTTGTTCAGAGTGGGTAAACTGTCTTGTATGAATATAGTCGGCTCTACATCCAGGCTTCTGAACTCCAAGTTCAAGTTCTATAAACTCACAACATATTCTTGTACATCCCTGTTCAACAAAAGATCATATAAGCCCTGAAAACTTAATGTGGTGACCTGATACTGTGAATGACACATTCTGTTTTGCCCTTAATCATCACAAGAGCAAAATCTCCCTGCAAACCACTTGGTGGCCTGGGCACTTCCCCAGCCTCCTCTGTGAAAGCCATCTGGCATTTACTGCTGTTATCTACTGTGGTTAACATTTCACACATTTCTTTCCTAAGCCTTCAGCATACCTGATGCAATAGTGGGAGAAAAAAACATAAGCAGAAATGAGACCAGCTTTACTGCTAAGATAAAAAAACTTTCTGGGGTGAGAAAAGGGCCAGCAACCAGCCATAAACTTACTTTGCCAAGTGGTTCATGAGCAGCTGTAACATCTGCCTATTTTTCTCTGGAAGCCGATGAACAAGGCTGTGGATTTCAGAGACTCGAGTCTCCTGGTTCTCCAGCTCTATAAAGGAAGGAGAGAGGTAATCTTTAATCATTTTCACAGCTAACTCACTTTATGAGACACAGCCAAGGGAAACCACAGCTTGGACATGAACAGATCAAGTATTTCTCAAAGATTTATGATCCTGTCTTGTACGCGAACTGCATGACTACCACAAGTAGATCTAAAACTCCTTTTAACAGAGCTTTCTGTAACAGGGTTCATCAAAATAATGACTGTCAAAAAATACAAGCCAAAATAATGACGTTATGAAATAGAACCACTCAGCTACACACCCACAGCAGGAACAAACTCTGGAGTAGCTGGCTCCCTAGAGGGCCAACTTCATTTCAAGGAAGGAAGGAACTTCATGCACTCCTAAAGTAATAAACAGATCTTATGTGGACAACATTACAAGGGTCTCAAATTTCAAAATAATGTCTCCAGACAAAAATCAAAGAGGCCAAAGGAAATGTCCATTATTCCCACCTTATATCCATAGCTAGTAGAAAAAAAGCAATGGCAGGTAAAATATTTAAATTTTTCTGCCACCCCATAACACATATCATGGCTTGTCATACTTTTTTGATGGAACTTAGGTAATCTATTTCTCCAGGAAATAGATTGCTAGTACTCATCACACCTACTTATAGGACTGATATAAAGTTTAATTAGAGAATGGCTGCTATGGGTTTGGAATTTCTTCAAGAAAGAAATCACATAAATATAACCTCTGACGGCATTCTCCAGTGTCTTTCTCCTCCCAATTTAAAAGGGACAACTGTGAGTAGAGAAGGCCACCAGAACATGAGGTCCTACTAATTAGGCCAGTAGTAGCTACTAGGGTAAACAAAACCTAAAGGCTGAACGGAACCAGGGAGAGGCACAAGCTATCAAAACACTAATACGATGAGGATTTGTGCCAGATTTAAATCTGATAGAGAAGCTAACTGCCCCTTTACAGGAGTTCTATCTCACGTAGACAGATTCCAGTATACTTAGGGGAGTTTGCACCTAATCCCTATGTATTTTGATGCCAGTAATGTGATGCTAGAGACCTGCATGATATAGCTGAATTATGATCAGGAGCTGTAAATGGAAGACATGATGGAAAGAGTACTGTGAAGTTATATAAATTGTGTTGCGTTCAGGGAAACACTTCCAATGCTCAATTTAGGTAACGTGCAATGTCTGATTCATTCTGTAAAATGCCACTCAATGGATGGAAAAACCCAAAAAGCGAGAACTCCGATAATCAAAAGTAGAAAGGCATAGCTGCTTCTCTCTCTTCTCCTACCAGCATCCTTCCTCTCAAGAAAAATACCTCTGAAGTTTCTCTCCTTCACTATAAATTCAATGTGGTAGTAAACCCTGTGGCAGTCCTGATTTGACCTCATTTTTATTCTGTTTCAAGAGTCTCCTGAGCATGTATGTGGGCACTTACATGTAGAACTCAGTGGGTTAAGTAATACTTATTTTGTGTCAGTGGTTGTTCAATGAATAAGAAAAATCTATTCTCTTCCCTTTAAAATTGCAACAAAAGATGGACTTACTGGCTGCTTTGATGAAACTTCTTTGAAACTGGTACATCATGAGTGGTCCTGGAAGCATTCTGGAATATAAAAATACAGACTAATCAGCTCAATAATAAAATACCCATATCCTCTCTAAAGAGCTGTCTAAAGTTTGCCAAGTGGTATTATATTCCTCAAAGACAAAGCCTGCTGGGCAAACAGCAACTTCATTTAGTTTCCCAAATGTAAGGGGCCTGAGATTTCACCTGAAATTTCCATTCTCTCTCTTTTGGGAAAAAATGTCACAACTATACTTCATAGTCACAACTAGAAAAGTGCTAATGCACAAGTCTAGCATCAGCCCACAGACTTCTTTTCAGGTACTGACTAACCCATCAACAAGACCATTTTAGGATTTATCTGAGAAACAAGCAACTAACTACATATTTACAATTACTTGTGTTTAAAACTCTCACCTTTCTGGAAGCTTGTTGGAAACAGTTCATGTGAAAACAACAGGAAAATTTTTGCAGGCACTTGTTCCAAAATAGTTTTGCTCCAGAGTGCCAATGGGCTAGGACTCCTAACATTAGGCATAATACAAGCAATTTTTACCTATGTAACTACGAACTTTAGTTTTTCCTGATAATACAAAGAAGCCCAACATACTATACATCATTTAGATTTTATCAGATTTTAATCACATTATATTCTTATCAGATTATATTTTTATCAGAGTCCCTACTTCATCTTTTAGACGACCCTTGTATTTTCTCTTTCGCCAGACTTCAGTGTGGACTAAATACTCCTGTCCTTCAAGTCCAGCACAAATCTCAATCATGAAACTGAGATACGGGCATCTAGTCAATAACCGGGCATCTAGTCAATAACCACAAGGGACAGGTAAAAAGGCAGCAGCAATATCATAAATAGTAACACAAGGAAAATGGTCTTCGTAAGATGGTATTTCCTAAGCTAAATGGAAGAAGTCAAAGAGAGTTCTGCTGAGTTCTATTTTTAAAAAGACTGTTCAAGTATGGTCAATTTATGATCAGTCTGACCAGGTGAACTAATTGCACCCGCACAGAAGCTGTTTCCACATCTCAAACACCCACCCAAAAGCTCTCTGGAGGCTGAAAATAAAACCACTGTCTCCCTGACTGAATGCTAAGTAGCTGGAACTTTGTCCTGCAGATGGAAAGCCCCTACCTTAGGTAGGTCTTCAGAGCACTAGTGATGGTCTTGATCTCCCATTCCGCACAGATATCTGTTTCTGTCTCTGAAGCTGTTTTGGGGTCTAAAACAATGAAAAGATAATATGTAAAGCAGGACACAAATATAATTAAAGAACAAGCACTTATAAAAGCATTCAATCGTTAGTAACCAGATAATGTAAATTAAAACAAAAATGAAATAGTTTTTGCTCACTGCATCAGGAAAATGTTTAATAATCCAAATGTCTACTGGTGAAAAAATAGAGTAAAATACCCTGTGGAGGCAGTAGAGATGCTACAGTTTTGAAAAGCTATTTGGCAACATGTATCATCAAAGGTCTTTAAAAAGTTCACACGTTCTAAGCCAGAGCTCTCATCTCTTACAGTCTCTCTTCAGGAAATAAGGCATAAGCAAAGCTACATATCCTAGAAATGGTCCCCATTCGTCATAACAGTGGATAAAGCTCAAAGTTGTACAGTCTAAATGTCCACGCACACAAGGATGGTTAAATGATTTACAGTATGTCTCCCTAACAGAATATTAGGTCAGCATTTACAAGATGACTTCATAGCAACATGGGATATGTATTATGTAATAACAAGTAAATACACACACACATATATGCACACACACACATATATATAAAAATTGTGAGAAGCTCATATGAACAAAGACTGAAAAGGAACACTCTAAAGTTAAAATAATGGTTGGGTTAAAGAGGTGGAATTGTGGTTTCTACATATTTTAAATTGTTTATGACTTGATTCCACTGCTCTTATTTTTAAAATTACATAAAGCGCGGATGCGCAATGAATACTACCATGGCTTCTGATGTTTCTTTTTTAGTCTCCTGTGTAGAGTTTTGTTTTGTTTTGTTTTGTTTTGTTTTGAGAAAGGGCCATGCTCTATACTCCAGGCTGGTCCTGAACTCACTATGGAGCTCAGTCTGCCCTTGGACTCACAGCAATCCTCTTCCCTCAACCTCCTAAGTGCTGGGATAACAGACGTGTGCCACGACGCCAAGCTTGTGTGGTGTTGAGGAATCAAATTCAGGGCTGTGTATTTGCTAGGCAGATGCTTTAACCACTGAGCCATTCCTCCAGCTCCCTGTGTACAGTTTTAAACAAATGTGTGTATTGTAGTGGGAAAAGGGAAGATAATTCTTATAGTCTTCCTGAGTAGCACATAGGCAGGTAAGGAGAGGTTGGAAAGTGTGAATCGCTTCACAAATCAGCAGAACCCCACACTGTCCTTGGATAGGTGGGCCATATCCCTCATAAACTGGTTAGAGGGCAGCGAAGTCTGTCAGTGCCCTGTAGGCAGAATCTAGATTGTTCATCCTGGATAAGAAGCAGGATTTGCCCTCCTAGCTCCTCGCTCCTAGCTTCCATCTCCTGTTCCTTCTCAGTAATGCCACATTCTCAGCTGAGGAACACTGTCTTCTCACTACTTCTAGGAATAGCAAATAGGATTCAGAACAAGGTGCTCAAAGGCATTTCACCTCTTTGGTTAGCTGCTGACCAGTTTAGAGATGGCCCAAGATCTAAGCCACTGTAGTTACAGTGAACTTCAGGACTTTTCCAGAAGATAAGCTGCTGTTTTCTGGGTCAGAACTTGGAAGGTTATGTTACTGCTAGTCCCCTGATGCAGAGCTTGAGAGTTCAAAAAGCAACAACAACAACAACAAAAAAAAACAAAACCAGAGAGAGTGAAGCAGAGATAGCAAGTCTTGGTAACATGGCTTTACTTCTTATATATTACCATATCTTTTAACCATATGAGCTAATAAATCCCCTTTTCCCCCAAAGCCAGTTTGAGTCAGGTTTTCTGATTTTTATAATCCAAATATATCTAAATAATATACTAGGTAAAGAGACATAACCACTAAACTGCTTCTTTATAAACAGTACCCTGGAACTCCAGGACATTAACTAAAAAAAGTTCCTTCTGCAGGCCAACTGCCTTTCAATGGAGAAAGGGAGAATGAGTCACAGGCGGCCACATTATCAATTTACTGGTTAAAAAAAAATCACTTTCATCTTGGCAGGAAGAGGTCAACCCCTTTAACTCCCAGGTAAGAACCCAGCCATATTTTCTGCTCTCAGTACCTTCCCTTTGTAGAAAAGAAAGGAACCTCATTGATGAAACGTGTGATTTCTAAAGGCAAAGCATCTATGAATGAAGTCTTTCCTGTTACATGAAACAAATAAGGAAGAGTCTAAAAGGCATGATTTCATTTCTGGAGTTGCAGAATGGTAAATTCCATAGAATTCTATCATAGTAAATTTCTAAGGGGAAAAAAAAACTCAAAATGTAACTTTCCTAATATCCAAAATGTCTACAGCTTTAATTCTTTTCTTTGCCACCTCACACTTCCTGAATGGTTTCTTCCTGCAGAATTGCATGTATGTATCCAAAAACTTCGCTTTGCATGCCTCTTTTCCCTTCCCATTTCCAACAAACATGGAGAACTGCCACACTCAAGGTTCTGAATGCAAAACAAATGCTCCTGTAAATTTTTCTGAGGAACAATCCGACTTCTACTCAAGAAGAGTGAACATGAAACTAAACCAGCAGCAGTTGGCAGGTCTGGGAGTTGTGAACTGTTCCATGAACCACATTTAGCAAACTAATGATTAGCTTTCATTTATTCAAGCTCTGTAACCATAGGAATATTGCATAACATTTCAGGGAGGAGACTCAAATTACAGTCCAGCTAAAGAGCTTTTTATAGGACTGATGAAGCAAGGCTTATAACTTGAACACATCAATTTAAATTCATTTAATATCTCAACTGAACCAAATACCACCTCCCAGGATCCTTGGCTTCCAGAGTCCTGCCCATTTCCATACTGTTTCTGACGCTCTCTTCACTTATAAAAGTGGCCTGAGAGCATCTCAGTGTGTTGCTGAGGCATCATCTTCAATGTTTGGAAGAACACAAGACACTATATCACTATATTCCTTGACCACTAGTTAGCTCAGTTAAAAAAAAAAAAAAAAACTAATTTGGAGGAGCACCCCAATGTACAAAGGCATCACACAAGTAAAGTGGAATGACTATACGTCCTCTTTCACCAGTTACCACATGAACTCAGAAAACTAAGAGACAGGCAAGAAACAGTGCTTATAAGGGGGTCTTAGAGAAGTCACAGCGGACCAGATTAGGATCCATCTAGTCCACAACTGTGCTGTTGACAAAAAATGAAGGACATTCAAAGTTACTATATAATCCTAAATTTCTCATGTATTTATTATGATGTATGCATATAACATGCTTTTGTCTTTTTACCTGAACAAATTAATATGTTCATGTAGTAAGAAAATTCATTTACAACAAATTGGTATACATTGGAAGACAGGTATTTTCTATGGCACAGGCAACTAACCACTAATACAAGTTTGTGTGTGGAAGCACATGCTTGCATGAATCCTGTCTCTTATAAGCTATGCCCATTTAAGCACGTGTGTGTGTGTGTGTGTGTATACATAAATAGATAGATAATATACTTACATACATAGATCTTTTTAAGAAACACAAATATCCATATTTGCAAATCTCTGAGTTCAATCCCCAGCACCAAACAATACCAGTAGCAAAATCCTCAAACGGAAACACAATGCACACCACTAAGTGCACTGCTATTTTTGTTTGGCCACCTCATTTTAAAAGGTTCCCTAGTCTGTACATATCAGCAAAATGGGAAAAAAAGGTTCCCTAGTGACACGTAGGTATATTTTCTTCAAAGTACTTTACCATATATATGCATCGTAATTTGATGTCTGTTTTTTTAATAAAAATTAGGATTGTCTACTAGCTTTTGCTGTGGTAATCAATGATATAAACTCCTCTTTCATTGTACACATCTTATCTGTGAAGCAGTTCTAAGAAGTTGAAATTCTGAGTCAAAAATATGTGCATTTTGTTTTACAGTTTGAAAAGGTACTGCTCTGAGCCTTAAGTGTAAGTGACCCCTTCCTACATCTTTGCTAGCAATGTATAGTACAGGCATGGACTTTAATATTAGCCAATTTAAGGGATTCAAAGAAGTTATCTCATTTTAATTTGTATCTAATGAACAGGAAGATTAAGAATCCTTTCTTGTATATTTGAAGTGAAGGTTATTATGTGATACTTATTTACAAGTGTACAATTCTATGATTTTGACAAATTTGTATATTCATGCAACTATAATCACTATCAAGACATTTCCACCACCCCCAAAAACTCCCTTGTGTTACATTATACTCAGCTGTCTTCCTTAACATCCACCCCTGGCAAACACTTTGACATACCAATTACTGCTGAAATCTACCCATGTTTTTACATGTACCAGTAGTGTAATCCCTTTATTACCAAGTAGTATTCAATGTTATGGATATGTCCTAATTTGTTTATCCAATCCCTAGATGATGGACATTTGGGTTGCCTCCAATTACAGCTGTTAGAAAGCTACTGTAAATATTTAAATACAGGTCTTTGCACAGGCTACATTTTCATCCCTTGAGTAAATATCATACCTATGAGTGGGACTGAAAAAAAATACATAGGAGCAGGTCTAAAGTTAAAGTATTTTTAATTTAAAAGAAATCATCTCCATTATTAACAAATGGGATATTGTCAAATAAAAAAGTTTCTGCACAACAAAGGAAACTATCAACATTGCAAAAAGGGAACCAACAGACTGGGAAAAAATTTAACCACCAGCATCTCAGATAGGAAGCTCGTAACTAGAATATACAGGGAGCTGAAGAAAAGTAAGCCTGCCAAAATAAAGCATCCTATTGAAAAGTGGGCAAATGAAATGAAGAGGCAGTTCACTCACGAAGAAGTACAAAGGGCCAACAGATACATGGAAAGTAGTTCAACATCCCTAGCCATAAGAGAGATGCAAATCAAAACAACGCTAAGATACCATCTCACTCCAGAGAGAATGGCCTATGTCAACAAGTCAAATAGCAATCAGTGCTGGCATGGCTGTAGGGAAAAAGGAACCCTCCTGCACTGCTGGTGGGAATGTAAATCCGTACAACTAGTTTGGAAAGCAGTATGAAGATCTCTTAAAAGACTAGAAATAAATATCCCCTTTGATCCAGTGATACCCCTCCTGGGAATACATCCAAAAGAGGTCAAAACAACACATAGCAGAGATATAGGTATACCCATGTTCATAGCAGCACAACTAACAATAGGTAAAATATGGAAGTCACCAAAATACCCATCAACAGACCAATGAATAAACAAACTGTGGTATTTATACACAATGGAATACTATGCATCTATAAAGTCCAACAGCGTGGAGGCTTTTGTGGGCAAATGGAAGAAACTTGGGGACATCATGCTTAGTGAAGTGAGTCAGAAGCAGAAGGTGAAACATCGAATGGTCTCTCTGATATGAGAGACCCAGATCACAACTTTTATGGAACTTAAAACAAAAAAGAAAGTGAACCAGGGGGGTAGGGCAGGGAGGGAGGGAGGGGTGGGTGAAGGGAGGGATAAAAGGAGAGTGGGAAAGTCCTTGTCACCTAGACAAGGTACGTAGGTGCACAAAACGCTCAACTTCATTGTAAACCTTAAATTTTACACTTATACATTTCAATAAAATGGGAAAAAAAATAAAAGAAACTGCCAAATTATCTTCCAAAATGTTTGGGCCATTTTGCATTCCCACCAACTGTGTAGGAGAAGAGGTCTCACTGGCCCCAGACTCATCAATACGTGATACAGCCAGACAGCCTTTTCAATATTAGCAACTCTGGCAGGCATACAGTGATAGTCTATGTTTTCAAACTTGTATGTCCTTTATGACTATCATGTAGGTCATCTTTTCATGTACTTTTTCGCCATTTGTATATTTTCTTCAATGAATGCCTTTTTAAAATCTTTTATCTATTTTTAAAACTTTGGTTGTTTGTGTTATTGAATTACAAGATTCTTTGAAATATATTCTGACTCAGGAAGCTGTAAATTTGCTATGAGTTCCAGGCCAGCCTGTGCTACAGAGCCAGATCTTATCTCAAAAAATTCTAGACGTAAAATGTTTATGAGATATAATGTTTTGCAAGCATTTTATTCTAATACCTAGCTTTTCTTTTTCTCAACAATATTATTTTAAGAGCAAAAGCTTTTAACTTAAATAAGGTTCAGTTTCACATATTCTTCTTTGAGGGTTACTGCTTTTTGTGCTCTAAGAAATCTTTGGAAACTAAGATCACAAAGATTTTATCCTATGGTTTCATCTAGAAATTTAACAGTGTTAGTTCTTATGTTAGGAAATATGATCTATTTGATGTTAATTTTTAAATATAGTGTCAGCTAGGGATTACATTTCATTTTCTTTCCAAATGAACATCCAACTGTACTAGTATTATTTGTTAAAAAGATCGTCCTTTCCCCAGTCAATTACCCTGGTACCTCCATCAAATATCAACTGACCATATAAGTGTGGGGCCTATTTCTAGGCTCTCACATCTATTCTCTTAATCCATGCCTACCCTTAGGAAACACTACACAATCATACATTCCTGCACCTAACAGTAAGTTGTATTTTGTTTCCTGTCAACTGTCTTTTGCTGAAAAATCTTCATAAGCCATCCATATATATCATCTCATTGCATCTTTGAGAAAGAAACTCATGAAGTCCATTATCCTCTGTATAATTAGGATTTCGTTTATTCTATGTGTAATCTCTTCAAGACCTGACTTAATATTTAGCCATTTGAGAAGCAAATTTGTTTACTGTCATTATTTTCTGGTAATAAAAGTTAAACACCTTCAAAACTTTAGGTACTTCCCATGTCTAGGGCCCAAGAATCCAAAGTACCTATAGTTCCCACAGCCCCTTCTGTTTTGAGATCCAAAAGCTCTCATCTGAAGATCCCTTTTGAGGAGAGTTGGCTTACAACATCCCAGTGAGTACAAGCGGTGGTGGTGGCAGGAGCAATGCAGACAGTGCACTTCTTCCCTCTGTTGTCTCTCTTCTCCCAGAATTTAGGACTGTGGTTGTAGCTACCTCCCTGGCTCCTGAACGACTATCCCTCACTAAAAACAGCCTATTATTTCTTGATCTTGTCATCATTTGTCTGCTCCCTTGATTGACAGATAGAACTGGAAATTTATCCTTTACTTCCTTATTTCCATTTGGCCACAATCTTCAAAATATGGGACTATTTCCAGTCACTGCTATGCAAGACTTTACATCTCAAAAATCAACACAATGAATTCCTATTATTTTGGGATGTCTTCAGAAAGAAGTATTTGGTTGCTTTTATTTATGATCCTCTGTGAAAAAGTGCAGGGAATGAGGGGCATAGAAAAACATGAATGCAGGTGCTAAGTGTCCCAAGGATCAAGAATGGACAGTTCATGGCTACAGATACATGATTGGGGTGTGCTGCCATAATGCAGTGATTTAGAACATATTTTTGTTTTTTTTTAAATTTTTTCCCATTTTATTGATATGTAGAAGTGCAAAATTTAAGGTTTACAACAAAGTGTAGCATTTTGTGCACCTACGTATCTTGTCAAGGACTTTTTTTTCGTAACCTCTACAGCACTAACTTGATTTAAATATTGTAAAAATAATAGGTAAAGTTTTATCATGAGAAGAACAGCAATATTGAATATTTATTCCTTCACCACCACAAAGAAATACTGATAAAGATATATACTGTTTCAACAGCACAGAAAATCAGGCTCTTAGTCAAGATTCACCTGTCACCAGAGAAATCTTCACCAGGCAAAGTGCGGAAGAAGCTGAGGAGCACTCATTTAGGGGAACAATGTAACAGGTGAGGACTCTGTCCACCCATAAGCATAACCCAGCTGCATCTCTCCACACCTCCCAACTACCACCACACTCATCCAGGAGAAGTCCTGAGATAATAACCCAGCAGTGAAATTAGACTGGAGAACAGCAGTGGATAAATATCCTCTGATATCAAAGAAAGCAAATTCAGAAGTAAATTTTACCACAGCTTCCAAATCTAAAAAAGGCTTGTAACCAAAAGATGGAAACATAAAACTAGGCAAAGAACTCAATGGTCAAGTTACAAAAGACGTGTAAGTCAGCAATAAATGTGTGAACAAAGTCCAGCTTCATCCAAAATTAGAGAAATACAAATTTAAATAAAAAAAGAAAACACACGTTAAATGTTTATGGTTTATATGCTCAACAGTAATACAGAGCACGGCAACATTATAAGGCACAGAACACTTCCCTCAGATCTTTCTGACACAAATAAGGAAAAATCAATTAAGAATCTTGAAACTATATCTTGACCTGGCACCGCAACATCTTAAACTATCAGGAAATAAGTAGATATGTACACAAAAATTAAAAAAAATTATAATAGCAACTTTATCATTTAAAATGTGGAGGCTCTAGACTCAAAAACTGACACGAATTTTTTATTTTTCTTTTCACATCATTATGAAAGTGTGGACAATAATTACACATGAGGAGATAGAAGACCAGACTGACTCAATTCACTTGTGTAAGGTCAAAGGAACAAGCACTAGAACTGCAACTTGTCTAACTCCAAAATGCATGTTCTTTACCTCTGCTATCCCACCCCAGGAGGATGTTCACCCAAGTGCTTGTAAGAAAGAACTGCAATGCTAGAATCAAGAACTGCAATCAGCTGATGTATCCAAGAACAACCCACTGACTAAACTGTTCCTGGACATCTATACTATATGTGCCTATGAAAATCACACTTGATAAGAACTTAAATAATACGGGAAGTTAGACACTCCAAATGTTACACTGATGAAGCTTGTTATAAAGCATACCAGTATGCAAAGTGTAAGCCAATTTTGTAAGTGTGTTAACATAGTATACTTACTATATTACCACTTTGTACCATATGATACATTGGAATGGTAAAAGGATCTGCTTCAATATAAAAAAAAAGCTTATCCCAGATTTGTGAGACTCTTATTTCCATTTTTTATATTTTTGCACATTTGAATTCTTTAATCAGAAAAAATAGTTACTGAAAAAATATATGAAGAGAAAGCAAGAGAGGCAAACATATACTGAACAGGCAGGCATACAGCTGTTTTCCAAATAATTAAAAAGCTGATATAAAATTTGGAAATATTTATTTCCACTTAATATTCAACAGGGTGAAGCAATCCACACAGAGAAGGGATCCTAGTTTGGAGAATCGGTAACTCTTCCCAAGTTCTTTCTGCTACCCACAGACTACTGACTTCTGTTGCTAGGAGGCAGAGTTCGAGGGTTGCTCTCAGCACAACACTGGAATGCAGTGCAGAAGGCCACTTTTGCCTTTGCTATCAGGAGTTTTAACAGGCTTGCTTAAGGAATCTTAATCAGTAAAACAAAGATATTCTCAAAGCACTGACTCTCATATTCCTCTTCCAGCTTCCAAACTCCCAGCGTATTGAGAGTAGAAAAAATAAACTCATGATCAAAGTTAGCCTCTGGCTTTAATTCTACGCCACACTTTCATTAACTATTCCATTTTGGCAAGCCTCAGACAAATAAACCAAGCTTATACAATGCTTAGCATGTAACAGAACATTCAAAATATACATATGATTTAAAAAAAAAAACGGTGGATAAGAGGTTCACAGTGAGCCCCGCCATCTCAGGGAAAAGTTCTGGAGTACAGGAGTCACATTTATTTTATACTCTGGCAAACCTCAACTAATACCAGCAACAAGAATTAAAGAAGGCATCAAGAGCATATTCATAAAAGAGGAGGAAGTCAAAGCTGGGTCTACACCCCTGTCTGCAAGATTCAAACTTTACTGGTAGGGAGAATCTCAGATAGCAGTCTCAGCCTTAGTTCAATCTTGTACTCTGTTCACCATCTCTCAGCTCTGGTTGGATACCTAACTACGCTGTCCTACTGGGAGAGGCAGATGGTCTTGTGACAGCCAGCCACTAATTATTTTTATACCATGACACTTCTCAGATGTTCATGATTACTTTCTATATCATAAGAAAGCTAAGGAAGAGAAGAAAATAATTATCTTGTTTGAGGCCACTAAGCAAAGTGATCAAAACTCCAACGTCTTTCAAAACCACTGCTTTGCTCACCACAACCGAGCTAAGGTGGTTCTTTTTTAGATTAGCAAAGTCGTCCAAAATGTCATATTTCTTTTCACTAGTGTCACCTTACATAAGCAACTGTCATCTTTGAAGTCTCTCTGCCCCTTCTGCTTCCCCACATCCAGCTAGTTACAAAGCCTTGTTAATTCTTTCTCCACAGTCATTTTGGGTTTGTGCTTTTTTCCTGACCTCTGACCAGCTCTCTGGTTCAGCCTTGACAAAGCAGCTCTGCCTAACCCATGGCAACTGTCTTCTTCCCCCATCTCTTCTGTGGTAAAATCCACTCTCCACATTGCTGCTGGCTTATCCTCTTAGAGCCAGAATCTGACCCTATCACACCCAGTAGTGCTTCTTTTTCTACCAGCATCCCTTACTTCAGGAAAACTGCACCTGAGTTCCCAAGAAACATACTCAGCCCATGTGCTGAAAATGGGAATCAAAACAAATCTTTGCTCCCATAAACTGATCTTTTTAAGTTCCTGCTGTCAAAGCAATGAAAAGCTGACTAACACATATGTTACCTATGTACACACAGAAACCTGTACTGAAATATTTATAATACATGACTTCACTCATAATAGCTTCAAACTGGAAGCAAGCCAGGCGTCCTTCAGCAGAAGAATGGCCAAAATTTGATATATCCATATAGCAAACTACTACTTAACAGTAAATATATATATATTAAATGAAACACATTGAATAAGTCCTGAGAGAATTATGCTGACTGAAAAAGAAAGCCAATTTCAGAAGGCATTGTATGATGCTATTTGTGTAACAATCTTGAAATGACAAAATTAGAGAAAGAATAGATCATTGGTTGACATGGGCTAAGCAAGGGGTATAGCCATAAAAGGGCAGCCCAAGTGACTCCAATATGATGGAAATGTTCTACCTTTTGACGCATCAATGTCAATATTCTGGTTATGACACTAAAATAGATTTTCAAGATGTTATTACTCGAAGAAACTGAAAAAAGAATATATAGGACCCCATCTTTCTTAACAAACATACAAGTCCTCTGATTATCTCAAAATATAAAAGCCCAATTCAAAAAAACCTACATCCCAAATCTAAACTGAGAAACAGATACTCAAGCAGCAGATATCAATGTAACTGGTGACACCACAGGGCTTTGTCCACATGATGTAGGCAACTCTTTCAAAACAAAAGCAGACAATAAGTCATTCTGACCCAAACAAGAGAGAAGGCTTTTTCACATATGAAAGCCATTTTCAAAAAGTAGAACGGTAAAAAGTATATCAAATTCTGACGAAAGAACTTTTCTTGCCCAGAACACTGAGCTGAAACTCTGAGTAATAGTCCATCTTTACAAGTGCATGGTTGAGACTTCATGGAAATGAGTAAAAGCCACTGATCTGTGAAATCTGATCTGTTTGCCATTTAGAGCCATGTGACTTGCTAAGGCTGCCTGTGTTCATATCTAAAAATACAAAAAAATCTGCAGTCTAAGCACATTTTGCTCATGGGCCATGGGTTTTTGATTCAAATACTGCACATTTAGAAACTGGTTTTATGTATGTATCAGCCAGTGGCAGAGAAAGTTCTCCTCAAACACATGGGGCTAAGTTAAAAATCTACAAGTAAATAGAATCAGAAGATGTTATTTGCATATATACATTTTATGTGAGAGTTACATGATGTCTTCAGTAACAGGAACATGCTCCCTAAAGCCCTCTACAGGCATGCATGATGCCCTGCAAAGGGGACCTGATGTGCCTCACTAGATACCTGCCCCCAGAAGAGAACAGTCATGATCTATTAAAGGCAGGGAAGGGTGTGGTGATCACATGAGTAACCACGGACCACTTAGACCAGCAGGGGCCAAGGATACACAGAGGGTGTGGTTCCTGAGTTCTGCCAGCTTTTATTTTGTACAATCTTGCTCAGAATTTTTCACAGTCATGCTTGTAGCCATGACAACCAACAACAGGGCAGCAGAGTTCTGGGCTTTAGCTCTTGAACACGCTGAGTCCCTCTCTAGAGGGCAGCCCTACTCAAGAAGCTGTGACTTTTTAGAGTGGACTCCCACAGGGTCCTGCCTGGCAGAGTCACCGCTGTACTCACCCATCAGGACACTCAGCAGCTTCTGCACTCTGGAGTTGACCCCTACGATTCGGTATAGTCCTTGCTCATTGATCCCTAAGAGGAGAAACAGTGAAGATTTAATCATAAGCACCTCAGAACATTAGTCAGGCCAACCCAGCCAGACCCAGCTTTTTTTTTTTTTTCTCAGTCCTTCTGAAATCTGCTCTAATTAAAGTCCCCGTCACTCAGCTCTGCTCTTAGCAAAGGAGTGGGATTTGGTACAGCTGTCTGGGATTTCACGGGTGTGCTGCACACTTCAGCCCTCACATGAGCTCAGTCACCAGAAGGGAAAGAAACTTCACTCCTCTTGCCAAATGCAACATCTGATGAGTCTTAAAAGATGCAAAGTATATTCTTTGAAAGATATCAAATATAACCATTTTTTATTTTTAAAAGCCAAAGATGACACAATAAAAATTCATATAACTGAAAAGGACATATGCTTCACAACATATCTTACATATAGAATGAAAATATTGAGGTAGAAGGACATTTTGGATTTTAGGACTGTTAGCTGAGATGGGCAAATCAGAAAGTTTATATTTATTTGTAATATAAAAATTCTTTATAAAGGAAAAAGACCAGCTTTGTTAAACACAAAGAACTGTGCCATTGGGCTAAAAGGAGTTTACTTTTAAACTCTGAACAAAGAACCAAAAACTAACCCATGACAGTACTTCTGATCACTTCAATACAAGAAATTAATCTTTACCAACTGCAAAGGAGGCAATTTAGATCAAATGATTTCAAATGCTTGGTCTCCTATTAGTCCTAGGCCCATTTTATCTTCCACCTCTCAAGCTCTCAAGTAACATCTCCTGTCTCCTACCATAATCCCCTGATGTCCACTCTGCAACCAAAGTTAACTTCTTAGAGTACAAACCAGTTCCCACAAAGGCTTTCTATAGATTGTAACTGCATGTAGCCTACAGGGCCTAATGGCTGAGCACCGGCCCACCCCTGACTGTGTCATCAGCCATCTGTACTCACGCTGGCATGCCAACCTGGGCAAGTCCTCCCCCCACCACCTCACAGGCTAGGCTCCACCTGCTCCCTCTCCCTGCTTCACCCTTCTCCCACATCGTTTCATCATTCAGGTCTCTGCTTAACCACAACCTGGCCATTTCCTTATACTGTTTTTGCTCCTGTATTACAATATCTAAAATTAACTATTTCTGAGTTTCTGAAGAAATTTAGGAAAGATTTGTTTCTGTTGTATTTTCAACAAAACCATACAGAAGTGGAACTAATGGATACAAGAAAGTAATCTGGAATGATAGGACTTTACAGGTCCTGTAAAATCATGAACAGCATCTGGCAAGGACCCTGAAGTCCTGGCCAAATCTATGAAAAGCCCCATGCTACTGAGAGGCAGAGAATTCATTCAGTGACCTGCCAGGTGGAAGGTCTGAAAGGTCTGCAGTGCTTTCACTTCCTTTATCCGCGTGCTTTCCTAGGACTTGGTACAGTTCTGGCTCCAACGGACAACTGCTGATGTACCTCAGAGAGTATGGGAGATCTGCTCATCTGGTCACTAGAGATACACGGCCACATAAATGCATTGCTTTGGGGAAATACCTATTTCCTTCAGTAACTTACACTAGCGCTTCACTCACACTATCCTTATTTTTTCTTTATGCTGAATGAAAACTTTACTTTAAGTTCAAATATCATTTTCACCCACATTTTAGAGGGAGAAATAGATAAAGAGGCAGAGGCTGAGAAAAAAAAACCAACCAACATGTGACCCTCTTCCTCTCCTACCTATCGATGTAGTTTCTACCTTTATGTCAGAAAAGGCTGCCCTTCTCAGTTACTGGTTGGCGTCTGTCACAAACTCTGTGAGCAGTTTTACATGTTTAGGTTTCTCCCCTGGTTTGGGCGGCTGAAAACTGACAAACCGGAGATATCCACAAACTTCACTGGAAAGAGGTGCTCCGAATTCATGTTTGGTCCTATCTGAATTCTTCTCTATCAACCCTGTACTCTCTTCTCATCCTTTTCAAATAAAAAGCAAGTCTAAACCTCTGTTGAACAAATATCTGAGCAATACAAACTTAAACAATCACCTAGAAACTACAGGTGCGGCAGATAGGAAAACCAAAAGACGAGAGTAAAAGTCGGCAGAGAGAGCAATGGCCGGCACGAAGACACTAGTGCCATCTGATGTCCCTGCTCTTTGCCCCTCCCAGAACGGACTCAGGGTGTGCAGATTTAATAATGTGCATTTTTCATTTAATGTATACGAGTAAGAAAATGCTGGTTGTTGAGACTTCACAGTTTTGTACTGCACAGTTAAGCCGCTATCAACTCAACCAAGTTTTGAGACATCTGGCCAGTTTCTAGCTTTACACTGCAAAAACATCACTGCATGCACATCCTTCAGCTGAATCTGTCCCAGATCCTTATTTCTTTAAGACTGATTGTTACTGACTTCTACTTTAGGCTCTCTGGATATACTTATGTATCTTTATAATCTATCTCAACTCATTACTAAAGGGAATACAATGAAAATAAGCAATTTAAAAAATGTTTCCACACTAACATAGCAACTTTGAAAAGAAAACCTTCTGACAGGAGACATCAGGGAAGAGGCACACAAAGGTAGCCTTCCCCCCTCCGTGTTCAATGCTGCACAGTGTTTACACACAGAGGCTGATATTTCTCAGCTGGAAAGAGTTATGGAGTCTGCTTTAAAAGAAAGGATTTATTTTTTTAAAAAATAAGGGCTAGGGGAAGAGGAAAAGCCATAGAATAAATAAGATTCACATCTCTGACAATGGTACAAATCTATGGAAAGATGGTTAATAGCTCCGCTAGGTGCATAACAGACCAGTGTGCTCAAGGCTCCAAACTGTTAGGAATTTCCAAAGAAAGGATGGAGACCGCAAGGTTGAATCAGTCTTGGTATTCTGCACCAGTGGAGGCAGGAAAGATCAGGGCATGACCTGACTCCTTCTCTTTACCCAGCGACTAGTTCCTAAAGGAAGAATTCTCAATCCTTGTGTCCACAAACTTTAAGATCTGATTCACAAGATAGAATCCAGGGCATTCTAAATTAGATAGAAAAGCAATTATACCCTTATTTCCACAAGCCTATAACTGACATTACATGTTTTCTTCCATTACAAACATGGCTAGATAGCTGCAGCAGAATTAGCAGTACTTGTCATTCAATCCGATACTGCAGGTATTTTCATAACATACGACAATCATTTCAGATAGCCTGACATATCCCTACTTTCAGATTCTACTAGCATGCTGGGCCTGGTAGTCCAGGGCTGCAATCTTAGCACTTTGGGACACTGAGGCAGGAGAATCTCAAGTTTGAATCCAGCCCAGGCAAAGTAGCAACTCAGCAACTCACTGAGACACTGCCTCAAATAAACAGTAAAAAGAGGCTAGAGATGTAGCTCAGAGCCATGACTCTGTATTCAATCCCCAGTATCTCAAAAAAAAAAAAAAACCCAAAGCAATAAACAAAACCACCAGATTATGCTAGCTATCAGATCCACTGCTATAACATGTGAAAAATGAACTTACTAATAAGGAAATTACTATATTACTATATCATAATTATGCTTTAAGCATTTTAAATTTTATTTTATTTCATTCATTTTATTTTATTTTTGACTCAGCCTCAGTGTTGGAATTACAGGCATGTGCCATCATGCCTGGCTTATGTGGTGCTGGGGAGCCAAACTCAGGGTCTTAAACTTGCTAGGTAAGTGCTTTACCACTGAGCTATTTTTGTAGCTCCTTAAGCATTTTATATATATGTATTCAAAAAGTTCTTCTGGTCAACCAAGGAAGTTGATGACAGAAAACATGTTGAGAACCCCTGCTTCAGACTCATGCAACTTGTGGAAACACACTGACGATGACAGTAGGGGAGTTACTGAGTCACTCAAAGTTGGGAAACAGCAGGGGCAGGTCTGATGCCTCACCAGATGCGCAACCTTTCCTGAGAACAATGCCATCTGTTCGACCACTTTACCTCTGGTTTCCACAGCATGGATGCACTTCCTGATTATACTGAAGCCAACGCTGTCCAACTGCGCAGCTGAAAGAGTAAGAAGAGGGCAGTCAGGTTGTTGTGGTATAACTCAACCTCCGGGGAGGGCTGGACCAACCCGCACTGAGCCAGTCACCCAGCATGGTCACAGGTCCTCTGAATTCTTTCCACGGTGGTGATAAAAATAAAAACAAAACAAATAGTAACTATAAAACAGCTGGTGTCAATTGAGAGCTGACCAGTCAGGTAAGTGCTAGGTGTTTATGTGCGTTATCTCAGCTCTCCTAATAATGTCCAGGCAGGGACCTGTGGCACTATCCTCAATCTATAGCTGAAGAAACGACAGCACAGAGCAAGAGGCACCTTCACATCAGAGCAGTAGAAATGACTGTGGTCTTTGTCAAATTTTTTTAAATATAAATTCTGGCTAAGTGCCTTATATAGATTATCTCATTTAATCCTAGTGTGTCCTCCAGGATAATACTATCTCATTAGTCTGACAATGCAGATAAAGAAACTGAAATTGGTAAAGTTAGTATCTTGGCCAAATTTGACAAAGTTAAAAGATGGAGCCCATGTCACCAAACTGTCTGACATATGACTATCAGCTAAAGAATAATTCTGTTCAGGGAAGTAGGGTGAATAATGAGAAAATGGAAAGAGAGGAAAATATTAAAAAATAAGTAAAAAGGCAAAAGAGTCATCATCTCTCCACATGAAAACAGGCATCTGCATCAAACCACACTAATGTCACTTGGAACATGGGGTGTGATGGACCACACTGGCAACTTTCCATAATGAAGAGCCAGTTTCTAACATAACAACACAGAAGCTGGGAATCCACCAAAACCCACCCCTGTGCTTTGGTCACAAAGTGATAAAAATGTGTGTGGTGGTCTGCAAGAATGAGGCCATCTTTAATTTTCTTAAGACATTAGGAAAAGGTATTCTTCTACTTACTACTCAGAGTGCAGAAGAAAGTGGAAGAGGTCAGGAGCGGAGCATTTGTAAATGATTTATGATCATTCGGGGAAAGCAACAAATGTCACATACGAGAGAACTGAACAGAACTCGAACTCCTCCTGGATCTATCCAAATGACATTTTTCTGCAACTCAGATGTAACAAAGACTAAAACTTTAAAAAAATCATTCAGAATATCCCAAATGAGGCTGAAAGGAAATGCCAATTTCCCCAAACTTCTCTTCCCTCACTGAAACAGCTCCTGTACTCCCATGCATACTACTGGTTGCTTAGTGGTATTTATTATAAACACATTCATCTTTTACGATAATAAGTACCAGTGAGAAGCAGAAAAACAGCATTCTTTTTACTTGGGCATTACCTGCAACACAAACCATTTTTCTTATTCCCTTAACACAACAAGGAGCCTACTAACTAAATCTCTTCCATTTTCTAGTATCAACCAAGCACTGACTCCACAAATAGTGCTATCTCAAAATTTCTGACAGGAAACTTCAGGCCAGATTGAGATCATTTTTCCAAATGAAAGTCAACCCCTGAAGTAGACATTTTTCAAATGTAACAACCTTTAATACACAAGCAAAATACTTGTATAAATCTGGAAAAGAATTGTTGTTTTAAATTAACAGTTCTAGTGATAAAATTTGCATGCCATGAAGTTCATCCATTTTATGTGTCTAGTCATTTCTCCCATATTTTCACTAACCCCAAGACATTTATGTCCCCCACCAAAATAAAATAAAAAATTCATACACACTAGCAGTCATTCTCCACTTTCCCCTCCCATACTGCTAGCAACCAAAATCTACTTTTCTTCTTATGGACCTGAATATTCTGTATACTTATATATAAAACCATGATATATACAGTCTTTCACATGTGCTTCTTTCACTTATGGTTTTGATGTCTTTCCATGTTGTATCAACAGCATTACATTCTTTTTATGGCTTAGTAATATTCATTGTATGCACATACTGCATTGTTTATCCATCACCAGCTGACAGCCATTTGAGTTGTTTCTACCTTCTGGCTAGTAACAATAATGCTACTATGAATGTATGTGTACAAGCCTTTGTGTGGACATATATTTTTGTTTTTCTTATGCATATACCTACAAATGGGAGTGTTGGGTCATTAGATAACTCAATGCTTAATTTTTTTAAAAAAAGGTATCAAACTGCTTTCTGAAGTAGCTGTACTGTTTCACAGTCCCACCAGCTATATATGGTGGCGCCAATATCTGCACATTCTTGCCAATGTTTATTTTTTGTACCACAGTCATATTAGTAGATGCCAAGAGGTACCTCACCGTAGTTTTGATTTATATTTCCCTTATGACTAATGGTGGCACCTTTTCATGCCAAGGGCAGGACTTTCGTTCCTCTATATGCAAGTCAGAATAGAGCCTGTTGGAAACTATTTGTCAGACAAGGATTTACTTTTTATGATTAAAGAAGCTTCCAAAATGTTTATAACTGATTCAGAAGTCACTTGAAGTCTTTCAGTTCTCCTTCTGAGAGGTGCTTCACAGAATCTTTTCAAAGAGATGATAGTCAAAGAAGAAAGACAGAACTGGCCTTTTGCAAGGCTCTGGGGAGCTACTGAGACTAATTTTGAATTTGGCTGTTTTAAAAGCAGGATTGTGAACATGGCCTTATTTTAGGCGTTAGTGGACTTTGTTCTACACAAAGACCATTTCCTTACCTCAGAAACACTGATAAAAGTTTGGAAAAACTGGAAAAAATTTGGCAAATGATAGAGATGTAGACATGGGGGGGCAATCAGATGAGCCGTCAGCACAACTAGTGGCAAAACTTAAGACAGAGTTGACCATAACCTTGCAGGGGCAAAGAAGTCATTGAGCCTTTTTTTAATTTTATTTTTATTTTTACAGAAAGTAGAATCCTGTTCTACGTAGGTAATATGTAGTGGAGAACTATAATGAAATTTTGTAAATATACCCAGAAAAAAATGAAACGTCCACCAACCTCTAATCACTACAAATTATTTCTTTTAGAAAATGTAAGGCACTGAATAACTAAAAATGTTTAATAGTTTTTCCAAATTGTTACACACCAGCAAATCTCCCTTACAGATTTGCAGTCTTATACTTTACACATGTAACACAGTACCAATAATCTTATTGCTATGATCAAAAACATATAGCACTTACATATTGTAAAGCCAAACATTAACAACTGAAGGTAGCCCTTTGCTAGAATTTAATGTATTGTAATTACACACTGTTGATAATTATTTACAATTCTGTAAGCAAGTATGATAAGAAATTGAATCCAAACAAAACAACAGTTTTCCAGAAAAATTCATGAAATGTAGTTTAGCAATCACTGTTCTAAAACTCTGAACTAGTACAAGTTACTACATTGATCACTGTGCACTGCCTGGCACTTTCACTTATCTCTTTGTCTCGTACACGTACGTACACACACACACACACACACGGGGAGACAGACAGAGGGAAGGAAAGTGGGGGGTTGACTACTACCCTCATCAACTTGACTTTCTTGCTGACATTATGATTAGGTTACTAATAACTAACAATAGCTTTATTGTTTAACATATACCAAGCACCACTAATGTCATAGGAACTAAAGTACATACATAACCAGATCATTAGTCCTTATCTCTGCCCACTGAATACATAATCTAAGTTAAATGAGATCTCTAAGTCTGAGAAGTGAACTCTCATTAAAAGGTTTAGAACACTGTCACCATCAAATGACAAGGAAAGTAGCCTGCCAGATGGAAGTGGCTGTCCTTAATCCCCTCTAGCAGGTGATTCAGCTCTTTCACTGAGCCAAGGCTCAGAAAAGGTCAGGGATTTATTTGCAATTTCTGTATCCTCATAATCTCTACAAATAATCTCTCATTAAATATCTACTAGGCTGCCATTATTTCCCTAATTTGACTTGCAGTGAGTTGCCTCGGGATCTGTGGCTCCCAGGCTTGCTGTCCTCTGTCTTGTAGCTAATGATTAGACTGGCTCTCTTCCTCTCTCAAAAGTTTAGCTCTGCCTGGGTTTATACTCAGGCAGCCCAAACCATTGGCTTGAAAGTAATGTGGGCAGAGTGTACACCAAAGATTCAGACCAACTTCCCAAGTTAGAAATGTGCCATCCTATTACCTTTCATTTCAATCTTTGAAGCTTTGTTTCTGTCCTTCCTTTTAGAGGAAGGAAAGGCCAGGTTGCACAAGTTCATGCTGCAAAAGCTCTGTGGAGAGGGGCTGGAGGAATAGTACAGAAGTTAAAGTGCTTGCCTCGCAAGCACAAGGCCCTAGGTTTGATTCCCCAGTACCACATAAGCTGGGCATGGTGATACACGCCTGTAATCCCAGCACTCAGGAGGCTGAGGCAGGAGGAGTGCCATGAGTTCAAGGCCAGCCCGGGCTACAAAGTGAGTTCAGTACCAGCCTGAACTAGAACATGAGACTCTGCCTCAAAACAAACAAACAAACAAACAAACAAAAACAACAAAGCTCCGTGGAGTGAGAATACAGGAAAGTGAGTACATGCTCAGTCAACCTAAGGGCTCTCAGGGCAAACCACACAAGTGGGAAAAAAGTGCCTGAGAAGTGCCTGACAGACCACCGAGGTTTAGGCCATCATGCTAGGATATGTACTCTCAAGAGGAGGAAGGCAGATAAAATCCAGAAACACACTGTTTGACTGCAAAGGGCAGAAAAGAAAACAAGCACTAAGGAACAATTAAATTCTCGTTTAAAAGAAGGCAGCTGGTAGTCTAGCTAGTATGACATGGGTTTTGGTATAGTTCCTACTGCCATACTGCAACATCCAAGAAGTCACTCCCATCCTCTGCAGCTTCTGGCATCTCACCTGATACACCTTCCTCTGCTCTTCTCACCTTTAAAAAATGAGGCCCACAGGTGGTGATGGTGGAGTGGCAACTACAACAAAACCATGAACAAGACCCTTGGCGCTGCTTCTGTTTGTACGCCCCATATCCAAATCATCACCAATCTCTCTCTTGTATCTCCTAACACCTCTCAACTTCATCTAGCTTTTGCCATCATCACCATCCCTGTTCTGGCCCTGTCTCTGTCATCTGCTGTCAGGATGAGTGCTGGGGCCTGGCAGCCAGTCTCTTCAAACATCCTCACACTCCCTCCCATTGGCTTTCCATCTGGCAGTTCTCATGATCTTAAAAAAAAAAAAAAAATCAGACCATGTTACCTCCCTGCTCACAATCACACAATGGCACAACCCCTGCTTTAGGAGAACACCCCAAACTCTGAACACAGCCACGACAGCCTACAGTGCTTGGCCCCAGCTGTCTCTCCCACCCTTGGATGCCATCATCCCTTCATTTCTCAGTACTCAACCTTACTGGTTTTCCTTCAGGCATCCTTCTGGCCATGTTTTCTCTTGAGACTTTGCATAAACTCTGAATTCACCTGATTCTCTTGGCCCATGTAATGCCCAACCTTATTTCCTCAAAAAAGCTTCCCGACTTCTCCACCCAGGTTAATACTTCCATAGCAGACTTGGATTAAGCGTCATTCATCTCTTTTAGACCATATCATACTGCAAGTTTACATTTAATTCTGTGATTTTATGAAAAAGGTCTACCTAACAAACTAGATTAGGCAATGATGAAGGCATGTGTATGTGTATTAAAATATATATACATTATAATATTATAACATATATGTGTGTGTTTCATTTGCTACCATATCTCTTTTCTGCCAGATATGAAGTGAGAGTGCTTTGTGTAACTTTTCACTGTGAATTCACGTATAGGTAAATTAATGACTGCATGGTGGAGGTAGTTTAGTTACTACGAGGCAGTGAAGTACAGTGAAAGTGATTTTTTCAAATACCAAATAATATAAACTGCCTGACAGTGAGTTATTTAAGCTTCTGGCCCTCTTTTTTCTTTAAACCCTCTGTGAAGATATAAAGGTTAAATAAAGAAATGAATAGCCGACCTAGCCACTTCCTTCCTCCTTGCACCAACAATACAAAGAGGTACAGACACCCAGCAGTATAGCTTCACGAACAAGTCCAAGAAAGAGGGAAAACAACAGCTGTGCACCAAAACATGAAACAGGAGAACGAATCAAGCTTAGGTCTTCCACTACTCTTTTAGAAATCCTTTGCCCGCCCATCCACAGGTGTCACCAAGACTGAACGACATGTGGCCTGAGCCCAGGGCTGGCGGAGATGCTTCCATGTCATGCTGACCAGGCCATGTAATACGTCAGACACAAGGCCCCTAGAAAGCAAGAGCTTCCCCCATGGAGCTTTAGTTTATTCAGCAGACCTAACCTTTCAGTCCCACAGATTCTTTTTCTGAGAATCATCACCTTGCTATTGCTGACTTCCAATCATCAGTACTCAGAAAGCAATTAGACAAGAGAAGTGGCCAAATCCCTTATTTTGAATAAAAAGGATCTTCCCATACCATAGGTTGGCCCATGGACACATATCCGGAAACAGCACCCTAAGAACACCTCATGGGCACATTCTAACCAAACTCTCAGAAGACAAATTATTAACCAAATAAGAGGAGCTGATCTACTAAATTAGTCTTAAAATGCATTAGAAGGAATTACCACTTTCCTAAAGATGGTACGTAGATTTTTGCTCACTCTGAAATGTTCCCCCCAGGAAATTTATTCAATTTCCCTTGTAAAAATAAAATGAACCTAAGGTTTTAGGGGAAAGAAATTAGATTTTCTGGATTTGCTGGACATCTGCAAAAAATCCAGAAGTCTGAGAGATTAAAAAAAAAAAGTTGCTGTCCTACTTTGATCACAAATTGATATAGTAGATCGCCGGGAGATGTGTTAAGCAGGTCACCATTCAAGGGCAACTCCAGGTGCACATTCTCAGCACAGAAATCTACTCAGTTCCCAATGGGATTTGATCTTTAGAGTCTGGCCTGACTTACTCATTCTGAATTTAATCAATTTCAGCACCACTAAAAACCATGAGGAAAAATACTCAGAAGGAAGTGAAAACATAGTCACTCAAAGAAGAGATCTGTAATTTGCTCACACGTTCTGAGGAAGGACCCGAGGGAAGGGCTCAGGGTTGTCAGGGCTTCCAGAGCTGTGGTTCCTGGAAAACTATTCCCATTGTGGCAGCTACACAATCTTCCTGTAGGCCCAGAAAGCTGAGAAACTGATTCTCCATTATCCAAATATAAATTCTCTGCTTTGGGAATGAACCACAACCAATTTATAATCCCAAAAGCAGTATCCCAAGAGGCTGTTCTCCATCTTCTACTGACTATATTCTGATCCCTTGCTACTATGTATTCATAGAAAGCAAGCTAACTTCAATATTAATTGAATCATACAGAAAGAAACAGGATATTGCAGAAAGAGAACAGTAACTTTAAAGACAATTAGATAGACTCTTATCTCTGCCCCCCTAAAGTGCTTCACTTCTCTTTGATTCAACTTCCTCATCTGTACAGTAAGGAAACCTCACTGAGGGATTATCATGAGGATCAAATGAAATGTACAGTCATTTGAATACCAAGTGACTTATCTGGTACTTAGTAACTGGGCATTTTCAGCACTATCAACGCTAGGATGCTAGCACATCTTAATAGCTGAATAAAATTTTCCAGCTGATGACATGTGTTTCGTACACAAATTCACGTTATCCTTGTGATAAGGCCATGAGGTAATATCGTTACTCTTCTTACTAAGAACTTCTTGCTGTGCTTTCACACTAAGGAATATAACAAGAGGCAGTACATTACAGGTTGTAAAATAAATCATTAAATTATGACTTATTTCATTTTTCTAACCTCTGTACTAAGTTTTTATGATGAAGAAAGTAAGGCTTATAATGGTAACTGGTAGCAACATGATGGCAGTCATAGCTAACACTGAAACAGGCCATATCGTCCTGGGCCTCACCAAAAAGTATCATCTTTTTATCATAATTATCATCATCCTTATTTTGTAAGTGGAAGCTCAGACTTGGCTGGATTGAAGAACTTCTATAAAATCACAGCGTTAGTAAGTGGTGGGACCTGGATTCTAACACAGTCCAATTCCGCAGCTCATTCTTGTCTGCTCTACTTTCTGCCAAAGTTCATAGGACAGTGAGTCAGAAAGAGACCAGGAGCTGGGGATCGGGTTTCCTGGACCCTGACCTTCCTATTACAGTGGCAGATCTCAGGAGACAAATGGAGCAAGGCTATACAAAGTATGATCAAAGTAAACACTGAATGTTCAAAACATTTTTCTTAAATCCATGCCATTAGTTCTTCTAAAAACAAAATATAACAAAAAAGCACAACCAAAACATCCCCTTGTGCTCCATCTCCCCATTCTCGCCACTTTCCCAAGGAGCTCTGGAATTCCTCTCTCGTGTCTTCATAACATGTGATCAAAGCTATAGTGAATGCTGCTGCCAACTGCCCTCCAAAAGAAAGGCAGGAGCTTAAAAACATGGTGACGTATCCTTATCCATATTTTTGACCAGACCAGGCACAATGCAATTTCTGGCTCTTCCCCAAAGTCAAAATGACCATAGAAGGTAAACATTCTGATTCCATTCAGGACATCAATGTAACCATGACAGCACAGCTAAGGACTTGGAAAAGGAGTTCCAGAACTGTTTCTAAAAGTAGCGCGCACGGTGGGATGAATCTGTTCAAAGCAAGGGGAAGCATTTTGAGGAGGTATTCATGGAAATTAGTCTTTTACTATAATTTTTAAAAACTTAAATAGTCACTGTATTTTTAAAATCACATCTTGTATTTGTTGCAATGTGAATCCTGGGCCCTATCCCAGAGATGATGCATTAGTACTGGTGAAAACCCCACTTAGAAACACACTGCATCATATGCCAACCAACTCCAACTATTATCATCAAAGACAAACACAAATGCTGGCTTGATCAACTGCCAATACCCGCACCATGACACCCCCTGCAACACACTAAGGATATGCCCGTGCGTTATGCCTTAACATGCATTGTGATTTAAAGCGAGAATGTCTCCCAGGTGTCTCCTGTGTCCGGGGCTGGGCTGTCAGGTGACTGGATCTCGGCAGTGCTATATACTCAGCAGCGGATGAGTCAATGATAATGTCACAGCTGAGCGTGCTATCCATCGGGGAGGTGAGCGGCGGGGGGCATGTGCAACTGTAGCAATTAGCTCTTGCTCCTGCTCTTCCCTCCCGTCCTGTTTCACGGCCTCCAAGGCATGCAGAACTCTGCTCCACTAAACCCTCCCACCACATCATTTCTGCCTGGAAGCCAGTGCCCATGGAGGAGTGGACACCCTAAAAACATCCGCCAAAACGACCCGCTCCTTTTTAGGTTGTAGGTGTCAAATACTTTGCTCCAGCCACAGTAAAATGACTTACATACTATGGAATTGGTTTGTGTCACCGGTGGTATAGGAAACAATTTTAAATGGTAATAAATATTTCTAATAGACAATTATTTTAATGAACATTAGAAATGTGACTTAACCATATGCAACATATCTTTTCCTTTTAAATCAACTGAGGCAAAAAGGAAGAACTGATTTAAAGAAAAATAAGTGAATAATAAATATATGTTTATATTAAAAAACAGTCATAATGGTGATACACAGGCTCACAGCTGAGAGCTCAAATCCTAATGTGCCCAGACCAGGCGCTATATTCAACCCGCCTGAAAGAAGGAGACGGGAGGGCACCAAATTCTACCGGTGAGGCGTCCTGTCCTAATCAGGTCACCCTTGGTGCTCTGCTGTCTGGCACACTCCACGTCCACCACACACCTTGCTCCAGGCCACTCGCCATCCTGCTGGTAACAGCTCAAAAGCACACGGGAAAGCGCCGGCTTCCCGAAGACCCTTTGCAGACACCTTCCCGCTCACTCCGCCATTCCCTCTCTGCACTGCCGACCGGCCTCCCAGCTATTTCTGCCTTTGTCTCCTGTAGTTCACTCTGTATCTGAAGCCAAAGCCATCTTCTAAAAACATATATCATCTAAGGCCATTCACCTGCTAACAACTCTCCAGTGAGGCCTCATAGCAGGAAGAACTCAATCTCACTGCCTGACCTCACATGGTCTAGTCTCAACTTGTGTAACTATTCTCTGCCAGGCTTCTTCCCATATAGTCAGTTGCAACAGTCCTTCCTAATCTTCCTAGAGTGCAACCACTTCATTCTCTCCACCTCAGGACCTTTGCATATGCTGCCCTTCTTTTGGCAATATTCATCTGTCAACTACTACATGTTCCCTTCCCTCCCTTCATTCGGGTGTCACCTCAGATGTCATATCTTTTGAGAGACCTGCCCTGCCCCTGCCAGCTGAACCAGCCACCTCCCTTTATTCTCTCTATACCTTTGTTCTTAGTTGTTCACAACATTTACCTTCAACTGAAATTACAGCTGTCTCTACTTGCTAACTTTCATTGTTTGTTTCTTTCCATAGTATAAGCTCCGCATTATAGAATGTAGACATGGATCAAAATACCACAACTTACTCCGCAACTATGCATAAATGTATATTTTATGCATCACTTAAAATAAATTTAATTAAAATTTAAACAATAGTATAAATACTGTGAGAACAGAGGCTTAATGTGCCTTGTTCATCACCATATTTCTATAAATACTTCCTGAATGAAGGAACAAACTCAATCTGTATTTTCACTAGCTGAGGAAACAGGAACCAATAGGTGAAAAGCCCTAATACTCCAGGAACTTTCAGTCATGAGCATCTGGCTGAACATATGTGTGCCTTCTAGAGTTCAGGGCCCCGTGGTAGATGGCAGAGACAAACAGGATGGACAGGCATGACCTTCACCCCCTGACCCTGAGCTTGAGTCCTGCTAGAAAGGAATGTTCTTCCCTGCCCTACCAGACAGAAACACAGACACCTGCTTTGTCATGGTCTGTGGGGATAAACGCACAGAAAAGTAAACTGAAAGAGACAAGAAATCAGGGAAAAGAAAAAAGAGAGAAAAGGAGAAGAGTAGGGAAAGAGTAGAACAGATCTGTGGGCTCTCCCCCTGAGCCCAGGGCAGGCTCTGAAGCAGCTGAGGAGAAGGTTTCAGTTCTAGACAGGAGACAGGCAGCCAAAGGGGCAGGGTCGGAGTTCTCGCAGAGTGCAGGCTGGGGCTGCACATGAATCTGGGAGGGAAGGAGCGCTTCACTATGGGTTCAAGGCTCAAAGTGCCTCAGTAACGCCAGCCAGCCCTATCGGATCCATGCGTCTCCTGCACAGGAATCTGGACATCCCAAAAATGAAGTGGAGCCAGGAGCCTCATTCTTTCCTACCACGAGGCTTAGGGAGCTTCATACTGACTTCTCAACTACGAGAGATCATAGGCAGCTCTGTGAAGGTGGAAGAATTTCAAATGAAGCCATCTGCCTCTGCCATCCAAATCTCTCTTCTGCCTTTACCTGTCTGTCTTCCCATCCTCAAATGCCCTAGGAATGGCTACAATATTCTTGGGTCACAATAAACTCTGAGCAGCAAAGGGCACAGAAAATGCCAGCACTCAGAATCAAAAGCCTAAAAGGTGAGCGCTCTGTTACCACATACCACCTGGGAGTGATGGACAGATTCGGCTACTCTGATTCACCCTCTTCACTTTTAAAATGTAGGTTTTGTGAAAACTGACTAGGGCAATGCCTATGGAACTCCAGAAAGACTATATAATGTTATGGTTTTTATAGGCTCCAGTTCGGGATAATGACATTACTGATAGTGATAACACTAGAGGACAACACCTAATAATTGCATATAATAATTGCATATAATCCCAGGCACAACTGTACAATGGATGTCCACACTAATCTTATCTAATCTTTCCCATAAACTAATGATACAGATACTACGGCTATCCTCATCTTTCAGATAAAGAAACTGAAGCCTGAAGAAATTTCTGCCCCAAAGTCAGAGAGTTACTTGTGAAGCTGGAATTCCAACACACATGGTACCCCCGAGTAGATATTCTGACCCTCTGCTGAGTACTAACCCAATTAGAGAGAACAGTACTCTGTATCATAGCATCTGTTGAAGCAGAGCACGTTACATATTCTGAAAACTTTGATCACCATGGGAAGAAATGCCTTAAGAGACCACAAATTTGCATTCAGGGTTTATAGCTGTTAATGTGGTCAATAATATTACTTATCTTATATGATTAAATGGTATGTCTATCAAATATCAGGCACAAGTTCAATACATAATATAGCTCAATAAATATTAAGAGTAATAACTGAAATCCAGAATCCATCCAGGGACCTGCCACTGTTGCTTGGATAGAGCTCAACCCAGAATGCCAAGGGGTGGCTCACACCTGTCCAGACTGCAGGCTGCTGCCAGTAAGAGCCCATGTCATGAGGGAAAGGGGAAATATCAGGCCATGGCAAAGTCGCACACCGGCTGCATCTGGCAGTCTAAAGCTGACTAAGAGAGAATGGTCTTGGTGTGTGTCTCTTAGAACAACCAGAAAGGCTTCTGACTGTCAAGTCCAAAGAGTTCCACCACCCGTCACGTCTCTGGAGAACAGGATTGCACCAAATGAAATAGGTAGGAACCTGGATCACTAAATCTGAGAGCAAACAAGCTGTTTCTGCTCCTTCTCTGCTTTTTAGCCCCAGTCCTCAGCCAGGCCATTCTAGAGGTGGGCTGACTATAACAGGACATCATAATATATAATAATATCATTATACCACATCACGTACAATGTACACGTCAATTCCTAATGAATCAAGGCACACAGAGCTCCTAGAATACACTAGAACAATATCCTCTCACGTCGCTGTGGTTCCAAAAACAAAGTAGAAAACCTGTGCAGCACAAGAAGAAGAAAAGGGCCAAGAGGAAGAGTACAGAAAGAGCTGGAAGTCCAGGAGGCAAGCGTGTCTCCTATCAGCCCAGCTCTGGCAGACAGGATGGAAAGCGGAGGGAAGGTACGCTCAGCTGACTGCCTCGTGGACCAGTGCACAGGAGGCCAGGCTGCCATGCCCACTAATGCCTTCCACCCTTCTCAGGTTTTAAAAGGGGAAATGTTCTATTTATAAGCCACCCACCAGGAGAAAGCTGGCAGTCTTAGGATGGCTGGGATCCTAAGGTGATTCTGGTTACCAGTCACTGCCTCCTCTGCCCTCTCAACTGTGGCTGTTCTAACAGCAAAAGGCCGAAGGTGACTGGAAGTAAATGAAAAAAAAAAAAAAATCCTCTTTTCTGTCTTCTGCTGCTTTCATAAGACTGGGGGCCTTTGTTAACAAAGTCTGAGGGCTTTAGAACCCTTTTAAAAATAGTAGGCTATGCCACCCATTAAGGTTTTCCCTACAATCTTCAGGAAATAAATTTCCTCTTATGTTTGACAGATCAAGAGAGGCTGAGGAAATAAAGAAAATATAAAGGAAACATGCAATAGGAGACACTAAGCAGAGTCGTGGGGATAACGTCTCCACCCATCGCTCTCCAAGGCCTCAGTCCTGTCCTCATAAAATAACACAAACCTTAATAAAACACCACCAGGGCATCTGAGCTGAATGAACACCTGAAGAATGAGAGTGTATGTAACAGGTGCAACAAGAAGTGGCTGTACTGTGTTAACAGATCCATGAAGGAAAGCAATGGGCCATGTCAAAATCTGATCCTGAGCAGCTAGAACCACTGAGGCATATAGCCCTGATGTCCTCAGCATTGGGCACAAGTGCTTGAGGAACCACCGACAGTTCCAAAGAGGAAGCTCACAAAGATGGAAGGCGGAACAGCCTCTCAGCTGTAAAGAACCAGGCAGGTTAGATGTTGGGGCCAATGATAACATTCTTTCCAGCCCCACCAAGGTAGGTGCACATGCCAGGGCCACATGGATAAAGAGCAGCATGGGCCAGGGCTTTGACAACAAGGCACGCTCAGGTTTGACCATCAGATCCCCACCTCTAAGCTGTACTGCCTTGTCCTCTTCCAGTGTACTGGCTCATTTGTACATTTAGCTGCTCTGAACAGCATTTCTATAAGGAGCAGCCATTCAGGTACCACTTTCATGCTCCCTGGCAAAACTCCATGCCATCTGAAAGAGAATAACTTCTTAAAAAAAAAAAAGCTTGTGTGAAGGAAAGGGATAGCAAACTAAAGTTCAAGGCCCAAACTCATATGGGTAGAAATGAAAAAACCTAATCCCATTCTAAGGTATAAGATTTACAAAATCAAAAGGCTTACAGGTGCTTTTGCCTCCTAATATATTAAAATAACTGTACAAATATATAAGTCTAAATGGTCATTTTAAGTATGTATGTATACTAATATTGAGAAATGCAGTCACCAAAATTAAAAAATAGCAAGAGAGTTGGTTTCTCCCAACCCAGCTCCCTGCTGACCTGCCTACTTCAATCAAGAACAACCCAACACAGTGGCTTCTTTCCAGTGGGACTTTCCCTTTTTTGAGGGTGTAACTAGCACGCTCAGATGATAAGAAGAATAGAAATCAAGAGTAATTACATACGACCTAAGATGGCAGACAATGTGCTAATTTTTAATCCTCACAACTTTATAAGGTAGGTTATTAATATCTTCTACTTGCAGAAAAACTAATGGATGCTCAGAGAGGCCCAGCACCTACCCAAGGCTCCACAGCTATTACGCAAATCTACATCATTGCTCCAGCAGCCTCTGTGGAAACACTCTCACTCCAAATCTACCCAAAGGAAAGAATTTGACATAAGTACAAAGACTGATATGTAAGGATGTGTTGGCCTATGTTATTCAAAATAGCAAAAATCTAGAGAGGACATTAAAGAGCAATGACAGAAAATGATTCAATACATTAGAATATAATCCTATGACAGAAGAGTAAACAACCATTACAAACTATACAAATAAATAATTTCAAGATCAAGGAAAATTATTGTGAACTTTTTAAAGTAGAATGGAAACCAGTATATTTACTAGAATGCTTATTAAGTCAAAATACATACTGGCATTGGCAAAATACATGTAGGACACTGGTAAAAAAGGTAAAGAGGAAATATCTTTGGTAATAGTATTACATGTTATTCTCATAGAATTTTTGAAAATTGCTTTGTTGTGTTTTCCTTATAATCTTAAATGACTTCATATCATGTTTGTGAGATTTTTTTAAAGAAAAAATATGCAATATGTTTTTAAACTTGCTTAAGAGTGAGGCTCAGAGGTTCAATGTCCACCCTCCACAGACAACTTGATGCTAGTTCCAGCTCTGCAAAAGCAGTTTTTGTCCAATTATTGCTCTTTCTCCCACCTTACAGTGTTTAAGTGACAAACTGGCAAACTCCTATGGGCTATTCAGCATTACTCAAATGTAACTGATTCTTATAAAAGCACCAGATTAAGATTAAACTGGAAGCAATGAAAGGATAAAGACTTGAGGACCAAAAATCAAGTGTTATATTTCCTTCTTCAAGGGAAGGTGGGAAGTTTCCATTTTTAAGTCTTCCTAGCCTAGATGAAATACTGTTTCCCCCCATTTTTATCAGTACACATACGTGATACACCAGGGTTACAACAAGCCTGAGAATTTTGTGCACATGTACATCGCCTCAACTTCACATTATCTTTCCCTCCCCTTTTTTGGAGCCCACCCTCGCATTCATTGGCTCAAACATTCTGTCTGCACATGGGGTACATCCATGAACAGCATGAGTATTATACAGTTCCGTGCAATGCCACTGGGCTCTTCCTGTTGTCTCCCAGTCATCTAAACCTTCACAGCAGACGCAGCAGACCACATACTCGTGAAAGGAAGAAAGAGAGATCACTCTAGTCCTAAGTATCCTTATCCTTCAGTACTTACCTAGCTCACTAGTACAAGCTCTTATAAACCACCCAGCAGCACTGACTGAATGAAGAGCTACAGAAAGAAGACCGGACTCTTGTCATTTCATTTCATAAATGTTCAGATCGGAGCAAGCAGAAAAATGTTAAACAACCGTGGGAAATGGAGTAAGCTACTATTGCAATGTCATCTTGAAAAGCCAGCTGGTCAGTGTTCAGCTGTACCATGAAGTGTGTTTAGAGGCATGCCTGCAGCAACAAGGACATGCTCCTCTGAACATAATCAGATTAACCTATAGATTTGAGTTAACTACCACCTCAAAAAAGGTAGCACTAGAAGACTAGAGTAGGAGACTGGGTTCTCCCTGTCCCAATTTCTCAGCCTACAGTCTTTGAACACCTGGAGAAACGGTGGAATGGCAGCCTTTCTGTAAACAAGTGAATTCATTATTTAAAGGCTCAAACTTGGCGAAAACTAACTTATACTCTATAAACCTGTTATCCCTTACCCTATTGAATTGGACTGGTCTATGCTCTCTGACAAGTTTTTCACTCTTCAACTTTCCCTCAGGTGGAGGCTACAAGATAAAGCAGCCTGTGGTGAGAACAAGCCCCTTCCTGGTTTCTCCTCCTGCCTTAGACATGTGCTCATTTCAAAGGAAAATGAATCAATTCACATACAGCCTTTGGGCAGCAAAGCTCACAAACTTGCCCATGGGCAGAGCATGGAAACAGGACCGAGACTGCAGGTACTATGCGCTGAAATGGCAAATGAAAACAGACTGGAAGAAGGGGTTATTTCCCACTGCATAGTCTAGGCCAAGTGCAAATGCAGATTTCTAGATTTTTGACACTGGCAGTGATCACTTGCTCAGTAAAGAAGTTTGTAAAGAAGCAATGCATGCTTTCTTTTTACTATTTCTATTACTGTTTTCCTTTCTATTTTTTTCTAGGTGAGAGCTTGATCAACTAAAGCACTCTGTGTCAACGATCTAGAAGCAAACCCAGGAAGGGTTCTCTACTAGCAGTAGAACACACGGCCAAAGGTCCACAGGAATGGCAGAAACAAAACACTGCCATTATATTTAGTATTTAGAGGTTAACCAAGAACACACAGACCTTTAGGTAGAAAACTAAAACTCAAATAAAGGAAGCTGATGGTCCAAATAAATGAAAAGACATCCAAAGCTCCTGGATGGAGCTAAGAATTAACACTATAAAAATGTCAATTTCTCACAAAGTTAATCTACATATTCAATGTGATTCCAAATGAAATTTTAATTTCTTAAGCAACTTATTAAACTTATTCTAGAAAGATAAAGATCTGCAAATAGGTAAGTCAACCCTTAAAAGGGAAGTTTTGAACTACGATATAAATGTATTAAAAATGTGTCAACAAAGGACAAACTTTATCAGAGACATGCCAAGATGAACACATGTACATAACATACCTAAAGCGAACAAATCATTGATATATTAATACTTTAAGTATTAACAAAAAAAGGTATCAACTGACATGGAAAATGAGCAAGGGATGCAAATAGAAAATTAACAGAAGACACCCAGGGAAGTAGCCCAAACTCATTAATTATGAGGGAAACACAATGAGCTATCATGTCATATTTGTCAGAATGGCAAAAAATTAGAAAGCTGAAAACAGAAAAGTTGGCAAGAACAGAGACATTCACGTTAAGGCTGATGGAACTGTGGACTGACCACTCTGCGTTGCAATACGAAGTCTATGCATAAACCAGTGATTTAACCAGTAGCTCCCATAGCGAGTTTAACCCAAAGAACTTCTCACACAGGAATACATACATAGAGATGTTCATTGCAGTGTTGGTAGTGGTGACGAGAAATGACAGGTACGAGTAGATGGAGTGCATCTCTGAAAAAACAGATACACCATAGACGAGGCAGTAGTCTGAATCCAAAATCAAGAGGTACATGGAGCAATATGGACACACGGACAGCTCTTAATACAGAGATGAGGGAGTAAAGAAACATCAGAACAAGACACATAACCATTTATAGGAAGATGGATTTTATAGAAAGGACAAGGGGATGTGGGGAGGAGTCAGACAGTAGGAAGGGAGAAGGCAAAAATGTGGCATATATATGCACCAACTCCTTAATCTGAATGCAATTATTATGTGTTACAAATAAATACTAAGAAAAAGAATAATTTGGGGGAGAAAGACATAAAACCTTAAAACACAGATTTAAAAATACATTTTACAAGAATGCATTTTAAAAATACATGTTAGAATGGAGGCCCACAGGGGAGAAAAGTAATACCAGTATAAAAAATAATGAAAAAAGAACAAATGAATAAATAAAATGATGTGAAAGAATGAATAAATGAACAAATTAAATGAACAAATTAAAGGCCTGTGATGATAATGTGTTCTGAATGAACAGTATATTTAATTCCACTCTCAATATCTGAAATCAAATAAAAACAGAAAAGTAAAAAGTATAAAGAATGAATCTGCAAAGAAATGTGCATGTATTTCTCTGTGTCTATCCTCTCCCTGGAAAGTGAACATTTGAAAAACATCAGCAGCTAACAAACATTATTTATGGCCTATTTTATACCTCATAGGCACTGCATACCCTGAGAGAAACTCCAAGAGGAAAGCAAGAAATTCAGAGGTGCCCCCAAGGGAATTTCCTTTTGCTCTTCTCCCCTTCAAAACATCCTGGCTCTGTGATAAAATGTTTGCCCTCAAACTCCACTAAAATATTTTCAAGAAGAAGTAGGCAAAATACTAGACATCTGAAATTTGAGTGCTAGACACTTGCAATTTGGTGAAAAGAGCAATGCCCCACGCTTGAATTCCTACCAGACTGACCTCTTTCTTATCTTTAAAAGTTAGATTGTGATACAAACAGAAGGAGAGTGGCAGACCAATCAAGCCCCTGTGAGACAGTGCCAGGACGCTCAGTGAACCCTGTGAGTCGGCATGAGGTGAAGCTGCAAATAACTGTCACGAAAAGATACAGCAAGTATGATGTGGCAGGGCACAGAGATTAAGGAACTGCACGGAGTGGAGGAGGGACCTTACTGTCAAAAAGGGTGAGGCATATCAACCTGGATCCCCACTGGAGTTTTGCCTGTCTGAAAATCAGCAAATAATAATATCCTAGAAAAATAAATCCTACTTAAACTATGCCTGAAAAAAGTGGCCAAGAGTTTTTACTTCATCTTTTCCTCTCCTGCTTGCTATAAGAAAGGATAAACAATCTGAGGGATCACTAGACACCCAAGTCAATCAAACTGTCTCACTCCCTGAATAAGAAAATTACTTGCCAAAAGCAAAATGTCACATAAAGACCTATATTATGTAACAGATCCCTAGTGCTTGACACACAGCAAGCAGTCTTTTAGTGCTACCTACTAACAACTATTACTACAAAACGTGTCAATTATAAAAAATGCATTCCACAGAGAAATTTTTAAAGCTGAAGGTCAATGTCTTCCAACAACCTATCCTTCATCCTGATTTAGAATTTGATGATAAATACATCTTGACTTTTTTCTATCAAATGCATAGATGAGTCAGACAACTTATTTTATTGTGTAAATTTTTCGGTTCCCTAATTTTAAAAAAAATCTAATTAACATGCTCTGGCCACCACTTCTGCAACTAAATCAATATTTCCATTGCACTTTGTAAAGTTTGCAGAGTATTCCATAATTTATTTAACATTCATCCTATTAGATGTTCGAACTATCTCCAATTCTTTGTCATTATTAGTAGCACTCCAATTAATTTCCCTGTCATGCAAAAACATTTTAAACTTTAGAACAAACTGTTGGGCCAAGTGACAGTCACTTTTAAAAGGTTCCCACAGATATTCCCCAAACACTTTACAGAAATGGCAGAATCAACTGACACACCCACCAAGAGGATCATTTCAAATAAAATCTTCCCAATCTGTTGGGACTTCAGCAGGAGGAAGCAGGGACCTGGCGCCTCTGAACAGGAATCTCCATTCACCTGCACCTTACCCCCCACTATGCTAGTGCCCTTTATTTTGGAAATATTGTGAACCAAGTGGGCCTGGGTGCGGGCATCTGTTGAGCCTGTTTGGCGTGTCTCTTGTCCTGGTGGCTTCCCAGATTTCACTCTGGGAAACCATCATGCTCCAATTTCATGCATTCCTCTCCAAACTATCAATCAAAGTGAATTGTTTTCTTTTCCTGCAAGGGTCCACAATCCCCGGGGCCATGGGCCAGTACCAGCCTGTGGCCTTGGAAGAACTGGGTCACAGGGACAGAGGAGCAGTGAGGAGACGGGGGCAACCAAGTTCTGCCTCCTGTCAGCACATTCCTGTTAGGTTCTAATGCAGCTGATGATATGACAGGAGGCGGGGCTTTGCTCCCTGTTCCCGCTGTGGCTGTTCACTATTTCTTTTTACTGGTGTGGAAACTAACGAAGACCCAGAAATATTCCTTGCTCAAGGAACCTATGGTAAGCTTTGAAGTAACCCTGGTTGAGAAAGGCTGACCTAGGAGGATATTTTACATATTAGAGATAAACAGTTCCCATCTAAATCCTGTACCAACAAACATCAACCAATATTCCATCAACCTCCTGTTTACCACTGACCCAACCAACTCCTGAGTAATAGTCTTGGCTGGCCCACATTAACTACATAATTTACATTGTGCATTGAGAACAAGCTGCTGCATCTACAGTTTCTAACATACATTTGCTCTAGGAAGTCTCACTCAGTGGCTTCTTCTGGTACCTCACATCCAGCAGCATATGACCGCAGGCTTTCAAAACTCAACACTTATTTTAGTCTGGCATGGCCTGCCCATTATTTTATTTACCTCTTCTATCTACACCAGTTTTGCTAAGCCCACAAGCTAATCCAAGCCTAAAAAAGGTAAAAAACAAATGTCACTGGAGAGCTTCCTTGCAAAAGAGGAAAGACCCAATGACGAGACAGTAGAAGACCCTAAGAGTGCCAACAAAAAGAAAGCTAAATTTAAAAGAAAAATATCAACAGTCCTACTTAAATTACAGCTTCATTGTAATGGATAATTCACATTCTCCAAGCTCACTTTGTATAATATGTGGTGAGCAGCTGTCCAAAGAAGCCATGAAACCATCAAAACTGCTTTACTTATGTAGGCAGGGTCAGGGACTTTCTTAATAGGACAACTGATGCAAAAGAAATAGCTTCCAGAATCAGCAAAAAAAGAACTGCATCAAATTAAAAAGTTTCTGCACAACAGAGCAAATTATTAACAAAGTGAAAAAGGAACCAACAGAATGGGAAAAAAGTTTTTATCACCTACACCTTGGGCAAGAGGTTAATAACTAGAACATACAAGGAACTGAAGAAAAACAGACCCCTCAAAATCAAAAACTATTAAAAAATGGGCAACAGAAAATGAACAGGCAGTTTCCAGATGAAGAAGTTCAAATGGTGACCAGATTCATGAAAAGATGTTCAACATCCTTAGCCATTAGAGAAATATGAATCAAAACATCACTAAGACATCATCTTACCCCAATGAGAATGGTGTATATCAAGAACTTGAACAGCAATGCATGCTGGGGAGGTTGCAGGGAAAAGAGGGATCCCTTCTACATTGCTGGTGGGACTGTAAACTGATACAACTACCATGGAAAGCAATATGGAGATTCCTCAAAAGGCTGAAAATAAGTACGCCATTTTATCCAGCGATACCTCTTCTGGGTATCTTTCCAAAAAAATTAAAAGCATCATATAACAGAGATGCATGTATGCCCAGGTTTACTGCAACACAACAACTGCCAAATTGTGGAAGATGCCAAAATATCCATCAAGAGACTAATGGATACAGAAAATGTGTATGTGCACAATGGAGTACTCTTCCATAAAGACAGGCAGATTTAAGGCTTTTGTAGGTAAATAGTTGCAACTTGAGACCATCATGTTTAGTGAAGTCAAACTCAGAAGGTTAAGTGTATCATAGCTTCTCTAAGACGAGAAACTCAGGATTTTATAGAACCAAATGGGTAAGATACTGGGAGTCAGGAGGAATGAGGAAGGGTGCAAGGCCAAACCAGGAAGGAGGAGGGACCACAATGTTCACACGATATATATGTGCACAAGTTCTATGTAACCATTGTGTATCACATACATACACACAACAAAAATCGGAAAATGTTGCTTTACCGCACAGCGACCAAGCAACCTCCATTAAAACACAAGCCTTTAAAATTTTTCAAAAGAAAGAAAACATGAATGTGAAGAACAGAGGCAATCACTGATAGCCACCACATCACCAAGTGTGTCTTTACTCAGAGTGTCATTCTTAGCTGCAAACCACAAAGTTAAGCCCTTTATTATTAGTGAAGGGTTGATTTTACCTTCTGCTAAGGACATTTACCCTGAACTTTTAGCAGAGGCTGCAGTTCCAAGATGGCACAAGTTTTCTTACAGGCAGCACTGTAGCTAGATGAACTGATGAAACAGCAGAGGATACTGAGACCTAGTTATTAGAATTTGTCACCATAGAATGCACTCCAGGTGGGGAAGGCCACTGATGTTGACAGGCAACAATGCTTGTTTCTGTGTAATATATTTTTCAGGAGAATGTTCCCAAGGATATGCTATGTGCACTTTTGTTACCAACAGAATGATTTTATGTAAAGAAAACTGAATTGGTCATTTTGTTTTGGTGTTTGTGCCAGCAGAGGAGCTGCCATGATTAGATAGACTTCTGACTTCCCTAACTCAAGTCAAGGAAGTCACTTCTGACTATGAGTCTACATGCTATGCTATACATAGAGAAATGCTGGCTAGCCCAAAACATCCCACCTGAAATTAACAGCTTTTGTAGAGTGTGATTAAATTATCAAGCACATTAAAGGACATGCCCTTAACTCACATCTGTTTGTATATCTCTGTGAGAAAGTGGATAGAGAGCATACAGGTCTTCTTTTACACACAGATCTACCTTCCTAAAGGTAGATCACTGGGTGGAGCTTTTCAGTTTTAGAGGTGCTCTGGAGATTTCTCGTAGAAACATAATCATCAACAGTAGCACATTTCATAGTGGCTGCAAAACTTGACAACTTGGGTGAAATACTCAATCTGCTCAACAAACTCAATCTGACACCTCAGGGGAGAATGAACACTGCATTTAAGTCAGAAGATAAAGTGGCTGCAGTCAAAGCCAAGCTAGAATTATTGAGGCCATCAGTAAACACTGGGATTTTTAACACATTTCAAATACTAGTAGGTATGATGAAAGGGACTGAGCCAGGGCTTTTCTTTCAAATGGTACTTGATAGCCTATCTCAGCTTTCAAAAGAGTTTGAGTATTACTTCCCACAGCAAAAGATCCTAGAACTGGGAAGGAAGGGATCCGTAACCCATGTGCAAATAAGCCAGGCGAAGCAATTTCGTCCATGCTAGAAGAGGATCAACTGCTTGGGATCACAAAAAACTATGTTTGAGACAACTTCAAATCTTCTTCCATCCTGGATTAAAGTTAAGTGTGGAATATTCAGAGACTGCTACAAAAGCACAGAAAAGCCTGCTTCCATTTCCAGCATCCTGTCTTTTTGACACAGAGTTTTCTACCATGACAGTAACCGAAATAAGAGTACACAGGAGATTGGACACAAAAAATTTCAGGTGTCACTGTCTCCCACCTCCCCTAGAGGGGACTGTCTTAATCACAGGAAAACAAGCACAGAGCTCACACTAATTCTGCATTATGGTGAGATGCATTATTATTTCATTATGTGTGACAATGTGATAATAATAAAAATAAAGGGTCCAATACATGGAATGAGCTCACGAGCTTGATTTAAAGTTGTCCTCCAAAAACCTTCAACCTACTTATAAGAAGCACCCCTCCCCCAGGCCTTGGCAGCATGGTCTGCAATTAAACCAGACTTTGGCATCCAAATGGTTTGTGACCACTGTCTTAATGCATACAGTTTCACCAACTTGATGGTGTCTTTCCTGGGAATTTGAGTCCTCAGAGGAGTAAAACAAGGACTACAAACGGCTTTATCGTTCTGCAAATTATTATCCAGAAGATCCTTTCCTTGGGTTCTGGTTCTTGGCTCCCAGGTCCTAGAGCTAACTGGTGTATTTTCAGGCTTGTGTGTTCAGGTCTCTACTGTAGCTAACACTGCAGTTTCCACATTTCTTCATGACTGCACTATAGTTTTTGCCACATTAGCCAGAGTTGACCACAGATGCTCTAAAACAATCCTACCTGAATGGAGACTTGATTGGGGGGGGGGGGGGGGGGGGGGGGGGGGGGGCGCGGAGCAGAGGTCTTATACCTATATTTTTTTTTCCCATGTTCTTTTTTGCTTTCGACACAGGATCTTGCTTTGTAATACAGGTTGGTCCTGAACTCACTATGTAGCCCAGGCTGGTCTCCTCCGGGCATAGCAATCCTCCTGCCTCAACCTTCCAAAGGTTGGGATTATAGTCATGCACCACAAGGCCAGGTTAATTTTTATGTAGTGCTGGAGAATCAAATCCAGGTCCTTATGCACGTTAGGTAAGCTCTCTAACTACACAGCTATGCTCCAGCATTCCTTTGTTCAATTTTTTGAGGATACCTAAGTCAATTCTTTTTCTGTCTTAAAGACCATTTAACCTATTGATCACAGTCATCACAAACTACTTAATATTTCATAATGCTCAAAACTCCTAGTATAATCTATATTTTAGAGGGAATGAAAGGAGAAAAACTTTGTCAGATAACTACAGAGACAGACAGACAGACAGACAGACACATCATTTTGTCTACTTGGATAGGCACTGTTTTGCAGATTTTCCTACTAAAATTTGTGGTAAGGCTACCTTTTAATTCTTTCCCAAATGGATTTTACAAAGCAAATCTAAGGCCAGAGGACAGAATTACCTTCCCACCTAGAAGAAATTTGCTTTTTTAATATACACCAACAAGGTAATCAGTCTAAACACATCATCACCATTAAGGATTTCATTTTAATCCCATTGCCTTTGCAAGGTTACAGGTGCCCTTGAAAATTTGAATTAGCCACAGTGTTTCTAGCCTGTACCAGAGAAATTTGAAGTGCAATCTACAGAGGCTGCTTGGGGAATTTCCACTGAAGGAGAACGGTATATATTCACTATCTTTCCAAACAGAACATTTAGTAAGCAACCACCTAAGACACTTATTGTCTCTTCACTCCTTTGAGCAGACTATACAGGAGAAGAGTTACTGTGGCTTTTTTACAGCATGCAGCTCTTGGAGTACTGAATATTAGTGAATTAAATGACTTTTGAGCAGTGATTGGAGCTAGTTTCACAAAGTCTTAGATTACGTGAGATAATGTACAGAGAATGCTATGTAAAGTGTCAAATGCATGGTGTCATTATAATCTTGCCAGTCAGGCTCGGTAGCTGAACCTCTGAAGTCAGGGACATGCAAAGTCATGCAACACTAAGGAAACAAGGTTGACCCAACATGCCCACAGCACCTCCTGGTGGTTGATTCCTGGAGGAGCAACTTATCAAAGTCTACTCCCAACCCTAGCCGCAAAAAATTACATAAGTATCATACTTACTCCCTTCATTCTGACTGTCTTTGTTCGAGTTGTAGACCTGGAAATAGAAATTTAAAAAATTATTTGTGTGTATTTTATACCACAGTATGGCTTCATTGTAGAAATCCATTACCTTCTCCCTTTACCTATTTTGTACTATAAGATGGAAGACAACTTCCGGTGCCCTAAAATGAATCATTTCAATACTTACCTACTTCCTACTATGCATTTCTGCCTCTCTTAAATGTGCATGCATCAGAATCCACCACGGAACTTGCAAAACCTCATATCCCATCTTTTTTTAAAAGTAAAACTTATGTAAATATAAGTGTATATATATATAATATATATTATATATATATACACGAGAGAGAATTTTAAAATTAGTAACAAATCATCAAACACTAACTGAACACCAGGCAACATGCTTGGCATGCTAAATTATCTCACATAATCCATACAACAGTTCTCTTTGGTAGAAGCTGTTATTATCACTGTTTGGCAGCTGGAGAATCTGTGGCTTAGAGAGGTTAACTAAGGTTTCATGGATACGGGCAAAGTCAGGGCAAAAGTACACTGTAAATAATTGAAAGTTAACACTGAAGAATGCAGCCACTTTTTACTGTATATATTCTTTTGTAAATTTGATAGCATCAGGCAAATACACTGCACTTACAATTTAAAAAGCATCAAGTAACTTATAGAAACCATTTAAAAAATGGTCCAATACAGTAAAATGGAAATTGTTTCAAAATAAAATAGGCAATGACAAGCTACAAGGGTCAGCAAGCTTTTCTGGAAAGGGCTGGATAGCAAATATGAGGCTTTGAAGGCTAAGAGGCAAAATCGATATTGCAAAAGTATTCCATAAAGAGAGAAAATAATTTTTCACAAAACACTGAAAAACTTCAAAACGCAATAATTGAGTATAACTTTTTGAAGTACAAGTACACCATCAGGTGAATCAAAATTTTTGTTTGTTTAGAGGGAGGATGGCATTTAGCCTAAACAGGGTTCAAACGTAGTATTCCTTATAATCAGAAAATTGCAAACATTCACTTATAAATTCCATGCACCGCTGTACAAAAGCAAAGGGTAGGCCAATCTTGCTTTGTGGGCCATAGTTTCCCTACACCTACTACTGTTATTACTGAAAAAGAAAAGAAAAAATATACAATGCCAAATCCTTCTCTAACAGTTAAGATCCTGTAGATATAGAAAGGCATACCTTGACGCTGACTGCCATAATTCTATCTATCCATTCATCCCAAGTGGTAGTCACTCTTAGCTAAGGGTACTTACTTAATCTCTAAAGGAACCAAACCAAGTGTCTCTGAAAAGACAGCCATTGTTCTACAAAGGCTTCATCGCCTGCTAAGAAATATAAACAGGAATGGCTGATCAGGAGCTGGGCAATCGGCCCAACACTGCCTTCAGCTGATTCTATGGGCCCTCATTGCTAATCTGTGAACTGCAGTAGTTTCCAAAGGTCTTTGAATTGTAAAACTCTAAAAACAAAAAATAGCCATGTTTGTTGTTATATTATTTATTTTCTAAAGGAGACTCATGCTGCACAGCTTTAATGAAGGTCATAAGGATGAGGATTAAAGGAATAAGTTTCTTTGGTTAAGGAGAAAAGTCTGACAAATAACCAGGCAATAGTGTATACACTCATATGTTCTAGAGATTGGGGGGTCTTTATTTTGGCCTGGATTTCCACCTTGATCCACTCATTTGGCTAAACTATTTCTTCATCTACAAAATGAGAGTGGTGTTAAGTTATTCTACTTCTCCTGGTCTGCTGTGAATATCAAATGATACAGTGCTTCAGGCTGTACGAATGGGAAAAGAACTGCTTGACCATCACATAATTTGAGAGAAGAGCAAAACTCACCACAAAGTCTAGGTGGAGGCTGACACAGAAGTTGTGCTAATTTCTGTCTCTAACAGAGAGAACATCACTGCCCACTCTCCCCCTGCAGCATGTCTATCATCTGTATAAATGAAGAACTTAGACTAGACTATGGTTGTCAAATGGAGCTGAAGCTGCACAAGGACTGCCAGAGGAGCTAAAAGAAGTTAAGTCTCTAAATAACTAAAGGCCCCCTTTCTTTGCTCCTATGGACAGGATTTACTCCTGTGGTTATCAAATAAGGGACTATTGGCTTTGAAAAGTTTAAAGACTTCTTGAATGGGCAATTACTAAAGTTAGCTGAAATGCAGTTTTTTATTCATGCATGCATTTAGCAAACACTTACTGAGTGCCTGTAATGATCAGGCAATGTCTTGGGTATTGAGGACACACAACAGTAAGACAACTATGATCTCTGCCTCATGGAACCTGCCCATTTGTGAAGAAAATAGAAATTTAAAAAAATGTACAAATATGGTATTTTCAAACACTGGTAAGTACAACAGAAAAAAATTTTTTTTAAAAAAGAGTACTGAGGGCCTGATGTGAGGAAAAGCTTCTCTGAAGAGATGATATTTGCATGAGAACCCTAAAATTTGCAAGTCCCTAAAAAGGGAAAAGGCCTGACCTCTGAAGGGAGGGAGGCCAATGTGGCTGACAACCATTGCAAAGCACACAACAGTGGAAGGGTAAGACAGGAGAACAGGCAGAGGAGCAATGATCCTGCAGAGCCCAGTGACCTGCAAGTAAGATCGGTAGCCAGGCAATTGTTAGGTTTAACAATCCACAATGATTACCAAAGAATAACATTGACAAGCTGAACGAAGAAAGTACGAGGGAAAGAACCAAATGTGGTTTTCAGATAGTCAGGATGGCTTTCTATTTTTCATTAAATCCAAACAATCCATCCAAGAGAAATTTCCTTCTATTTATAAATGGCAAAATCTAGAAGAAATGGTAGAAAGCAGAGCTTTCAGTCCTTCTTACTTGGGAGGTAAGTACATGACAAATTAACTTTCAGTTTTCTAGGTGGTCTCAGGAGACCCTTACCTGGAATATGTAAGCATTCTCTGAATTGGAAAGGCATGATCAATGAGCCACCGATGCAGAAACAAGTGCCACCCAACCCTTGGAGACTGGGTCATTAATCTCTGTCTCATTTGAGTAAACGAGCCAAAGAGAATGAGTTCTGAATTGAGGCTAACAAGTCATGCTTGTCAAGACTACATGGCCCAAGAAAGAAGGCCCAGGGTGGAGAGCAACCTCACCAGCACAGAGTCCAGGTGGTGGCACAATGACAGCACTAAGTGGCAATCCCTTTTGTTTACTGATGATTTGCCAACTGCAGCACATGACAACATCTAATCCTTGTAACACCATTTAATATGAATTAAATCCAGTGTCATTCTTACTTTACAGATATGAAACCTGAAGCCCACAAGGTGCAATACTATCTTACTTGCCTGTACAGCACAGGTGGAGAACATTTGGCCCGAAGGCCACATACAATCCATGAAATCGTTGGTTTGTCCCAGTCAAGGCAACCATTACATAAAGGGTGAATTAATTATATAATAATTGTTTTACCAAATAATTTTTAAGCTAATTTTTAAGACTATCTTGTATGACCTGCAAATGATGTCATAAACATCCAGATGGTCCTTGCCAGGAAAACAAGTTCCCCATCCCTGCTCTACAGAGGTGTCGCAATGCCTTTCTCCCAACCAGGTAACAGCAGTTCCATAAAACTGCCAGTAACTTTAGTGGTTGATTTATGGGTCATTAATTTCTGCATACTGGCAGAAGCAAAGAAATTCACCTATATCAGAAATGATTAGTCTGCTCTACGGCAATATTTCTTCTATAGAATCTTGTAGTTTAACCACTAGCATCAGACTAAAGTTCACACACCAGAACAATATACTGAAACAAAACATCTCTTGGATGGTGGCTCTGCCTTAAGATTAACAATTTTCTAGAATGTTATATGTTTTGAGGCTCACTTTCAAAAGTTCTGTCTCCATAGGATAGAACCCAGCTCTTCAGGATCAACTCAAGGAGATAATACTAATGAAACAATTCTTGAACTATGGAACCTAGGAAGACTGAAGTAGTCCATGCATGTTCTTAACAACCCAGATTAAGCTATATGTGTCTATCTAGCTTATCTAGGGTACTCCAAGACCTGATGACATTAACTTAGCCATTTGGTTTTGTGTTCTTTGATGTCAGATGTTATTGTTTCTGATGAATAATAAATACAAAGATTTGTTACATGTCTATGCTAATCAATGTTTATTATGTTGTATATACTTCTAGAGAATAGCAATTACATGTATTTGCTTTATCTTATCAGAGTCTGTGAATCATTAAAGAATAATTTTAACAGAAGAAATCATTTACCAAAAGTGATGATGACAAAAATCCTTGCTCGGTGTCAAATGTTATGTCAGGCATTTTATAGGCCTTCTCTTGTTCAATACTAATACAACCTAGTTATTCTCACTACAGAAATGAGAAAACAAAGACCTCGCAGCAGCCTGGTTACTTGCTCACTCTGAGGCAACTAAAAATGGGAAGAGTCCAGACAGGAACTCCCACAGTCTAACTTCAGAACCCAACTATTTAACCACTAACCAACCACTTGGTAACTAAGACATTGTGATAGTAGTGATGGTGGTGGTGGTGATGATGATGATGTTGGTGATAAAGGTGATGTGATAACATGGGCAGCTAAAGCAAATGAGTCACTAGAAGAAACAACTTGCCCTGAGTGAGAGAGTAAATTAAATTGGAAATGGCCTTTTAGATTCTAGTCTAAAGCATCCGCCACTAACCCACGCAAGCAGCTGGCAGCTAATACAGAAGTAACACTATATTCTCTCCGAACCACCAAGTTCCATCCTGAAGATAAACACCAGAGCAGGAAAGTGAATCTTTCATACAAATCACACAGCACTGCAATTCTAATAGTCATACCCAGAAGCTACAATGGGAGTACAATTTAATAAATCAAAGGAGGGTGCAGGAAGCATTTATATGTTTCCTCTGCACTCAGATGTGATTTTGCAATAAATTCTGTTCTTTGCTGAGCCAATTCAATTTATATGTCCCTAGAGAATTAAGAGAGAATACACAGTCATTTGGATTCCTAGAATTTTTCTATCCATAACCTTTATTACCATCATCCACACCATATTGAGAAAATATAGTCATTTTTAACATGTAAATTTAAAACATAAGTAAAATAATTATTAGATTAAGCACTCTAACTTTTCTCGTTGACACATAACTGCATTAGTACTTATCCATACTACAGTTCGGATCAAAGTCTACACAAATATCAGAAAAACAGGCTGACAGACAAACTTTTTAAAACTGCTGCTCCTATTAAAATTGCATATTGTGTTACCTAAACTCACTTTCAAATTCTAAGATCTTTCAGATCTCCTCCAAGTAGCCTGGGGTAGCTAAATCTATTCTCCCTGGCTGATCTGTACATACACCAATGTGAGGAAATCAATGAACACAGCTACAGAGCCAACAACTTAGAATACTGAACAGGTTGTCCCTACACCATTCAGTATCACCTTGTCCCTCTCTGTGTGACACAACTGTACTTACGATTTTCTGTCAGTGATAATAAATATTTATTAATCTGCTGCTTAGGTTCAAAGTTCAGCTTTACCACTCTATTGCCAATGCACATGCACTGCCATCTGTAAGAGGGATATGAATGTTTCTCACCTGTTAGTGTTGATGTGGGAATCAAATGGAATAATAGAGATAAAATATTTTACATTGTGCATAGCATTCTATAATAAAGATTTAGCTTTCATCATCATCATCACTATAATCCCATCATTCGTTCTCTTCACATTTCATATGTGGGTAGGGTGGGTGTGGAGGGCGGAGGTGGGTGTGGTACTGGGGATAGAGCCCAGTGTCCGCACTGAGCTATGTCTCCAGCCCATTTTTATTTTCGAACAGGGGCTTGCTAAGGTCACTAAATTGCCCATATTGGGCTCAAAATTGTGATCCTCCTGCCTCAGTCTCCCAGAGCATTAAGATCACAGTCTCTTCATGTCTTGTAAGACCATAAAAAAAAAAAAAAACCTCAACTGGTATAGGAAAGCTACTCCCTATGGGATAAATGCCAAAGATGGGAACACTTTTGCAGGAAACCAGTAGCTGGCCTCAATATCACCACAACACACCCAACTGCCACTAACTATGGAACAAAGGGAAAAGCCGAAAGAGATAAGTTAAGAGCAACTTTTAGAAAAATGATTCTCAATTTTTTAAAAAGCAATCAAAAGTAAAATTAACTACCCACCATTAACTACTTTTTTAGTTCCCAATATGTGCCAGGCATGATAGTAAGCATTGACATGAACGCTTATTTTGCTCTTGGGCTATAGGGCACTATCACTGTGCCTCTTTCATAGTGTGGTATCAGTTAATTAACATTCCAAAGGTTACAGAGCCAGAAAGTTACAGGATCAGAATCTGAACTAGGCAGAGCCTTTTAGACTGGAATCTGTACTCAAACACGACTTCATACAACTCCTCCACCCAGTCCTGCTTCCCGGCAGAAAAACAGCTTGGCTATTAACAAAGAACTCAAAAGAGGCTAAGCGGTAATTAAAACAGCAACAATGCGATCATTATGTAAGAGCAAAATTTCCACTCAACTTAAACATAACAGTAATCCTACAAACTTCCAATTAATACAAGTATGGCAGCAGCTGAAAACCACAACCAGCTTGAGACACTTTAGGATGACCAAAAAAAACATCCTTCCCAAAAATGATGAGCACATACAGAGAGAATGGGCCATGATTGCCAAGGACTGGGTGGCAGGAGACTTCTCAACAGGGTGTTACATTAGAATCCTTAGCAAGTTCTGGCAGCAGCTAAATTTAGGAACTCTTAATAACACCCGAGGAGTTACCAACAAGACACTGTGGGTCTGTGGAATGCTACCCATAAAACCCAATAATGGCCATGAATTTTTGGATCAGGAAATCTTTCTTTTCACGGGTGCCCACAGGCCATACTTGGGAAAGCTTTCACAAAGGAATGGAGTCCGAAGTACGTAGGGATATGACTAGTTTGAGCAGCTTGGATAAAAGAGATTTGGGAACTAGGTACTAGTCACCTTCCCCAACCCACCTCAATTATGCCTCTTATCAACATGGTCTGCATAAGAAAACATGATCAGAAGAACAGAAATTAAATACAAAGACTAGGAATAGAAATTTTGTATTTGCTATCTTAAAAAAGGCTCTCTCAAAAGTAATACCAATAAAAATATATTTGATGGCATTCCTGAACAAATGTCAAGACCTCACTCGTGCCCTGGTGCATTACATATAGAAAAGATTTAGCAACTGCTGTACAGCAAGCCACTCAAAATAAATAAATAAATATATATATTGCATGAACAGATTTTGAGTAGAAGGACTAAGAGAGAAATTGAAATGAAGGTGTTGATGAGGGCAATGTATTAGCTGACAGGAAAAATAAGCTAGATCTATCACTTTCTGTAAGTGACTATTGCTTTTTTTTGAGACCAGGTCACACTATAGTTCAGGCTGGTCTTTATGGAGCCCAAGCTGGCCTCAAACACACGGCAATCCTCCTGCCTCAGCCTCCTTAGTGCTGTGTGTTATTCTTCCCAGTATCTAGAAAGCTCTCTGGGAATTTCCACCTTACAAAATGGAAATATAGAATTCAGGCTATATTATGAGAACATACAAAACAGATCTATCTTATTTGCCTGACCCCAAAGCTATCAAAACCCTTTACACAGCCATTTATTTTCTATGGTTCCCTGCAGCATGTTAACTCTTCACCCAGCAGACGACAACAAATGCCACTAATAGTTTCAGAGCTCATGGTCTCACCAGGGAGTACAGAAATGAGGGCTAAAGAAGAGGCTCCTGTACCTGACTGCAGTAAGTGACAACCCCCCACCCCACACCCCCGACACACACCTAATCAGAGGCACCTGAGGGCTCAGGCAGTCTCTTGGAAAAGGCCCAGCAAAAGGAGACCAATGGATGTGATACTAAGGACATTTGGACAGAGGCTTTTGACAGCCCCTGAAGCGTCCTTGCATGCCAAGATAACAGTACAAAGATGAATAAAATCACTGTTTGCTGCTCAGAGTGGTTATGACAGAGATGACAGAAAAATAAACTGTTTTCCATTAGTTCAAGCACTGCCTGCTGCTTTATGCCTTATGAATACAAAAGGTTTATCTTTTTGTATTACTCCTGAGTAAGTGTTCTGGACACCTATGACTACTATAAGAGCCACTTCCCATCTTCCTCTTTTTCTGAGATCTTCACTCCCATCTTCCTACAAGAGCTACATCCCCCCAAAGTTCATGTGGTTTGGGTGGGGCTAACCCCAATTCCATCTTTAGGTTTGATTGTGTGATCCAGACTATGCATTCTACCATGCGTGTGATTTTTTTCCTAGTCCAAGAGCAGTGCATAGTAATTGCTTCTAACATTTTTGGCCACAACCATTGGACACAAAGCCTTGCTGTGATGTCAGAAGAATATATATGTCTGGAACTTCTGTGGTCAACTCCAACACCACACAAGTAAAGCCTGAGTGAAAAAGGCTAAACAAAGGAAAATGAAGCTGTGACACAAAGGGAGGCAGGATTCCCAAGGCATCATTCAAGCCCTTTCATGTAAATGTATCTGAAGTTCATCCTTGCTCTTCCTATAGCGAACTAGCAATATTCTCTTTGTTTCTATTTTTTAATTGTGTTGTGGCTTATGGCCAAGAGCTGTGGGATATGCAGAAATTAAATAAAATTAAAAGCATATGACAGCAAAGCCGACTCAAGTTTTACAGCAAGTTCTAGAATGAAGAGAAAAAATATATCAAAGCCAAATGAGAAAAAAAAAATCCATCCATGCCACCCTTGAGTTTTCCCTTCCTTCTTGTATTTCCAACCCATTCCTGGTTTTATCAGTTCCATCAACATGACACATTTGAAACTTATTCTTCATTGTCATCTCTCTTGCAGTTGCCTGGGTCAGGTTGTCTTTGCTTGCTCACCTAGACCTTGCCATCCTTCTCCTAGTCTTGCTGGCTCCACTCTTTCTTATCCAATAATTAATCTCATGAAGCCCCCACATTACTCCTGCAAAATGTTTCTCTAATCTGCACCTTTGGTTAAAGTGATTTTCTACAATAGTAGTAAACCAAGTAGCAGTAAGCAGTAGTAGTAGCAGAAGACTAGTTTTCTACTCATCTTACATTACTAGATAGAATTCTTGAAAGGGTGGATGTGGGCCATCTCTGAATAGAGATGTGGGCCCAGGGGATATTCTAAGAAGGCAGATTTCAGATACTGAATATAACTAGGTGACAATGAAGATCTCTTCATAATCCACTATTGCAGCGATGCTGGTCCAGGGTCACTCTGACATACAGGACTCAGCTCCCTCTCATCCAGACAACAGCCCTAGGCATTTCTGAGCTGATGAATTTAGCTATATTTGGTGTTAATAATTGCTATTTTGTCCTTTCATCTGTATGAATGGGGGGAAATGCACTTGGATGAAGGAGGGTTTGACAGTGAACAGGTAGGTGATGGGCTTTGGAGATTTAAAATTGAGACTTAGTTCTGCTCTGTACCCTTATATGATTAACATTTCAGAGTCTGTTTGCTTACTGAATAGTAAAGATAAGTAATAATACCTTACAAGTGTACTGGAAGAATTAAAAATATTTGTCACCATTTCTGAAGATACATGTTATTTCCTTTTTTTCCTATTCCCCAAAGATCCTAACTTACTTAAAGGCTGCAGATCGGCACGACTGTTCCCTTCCTGAGCCTCTCACCACTCTTACAATCTATTTCATAGAACTTAACACCTTTAAATTCAATTTTTATTTTTTTATCATTTCTAATTTTCAACCAAATTAATCCTATGGAGACAAGGTCATGAATCTACTTCTATGAGTGAAGCAGACTAACACAGTGCTGAGCATTTATTCCATCTCCAAGAAATCACTTCTGGTTAAAGGGCAAGTTTTAAGACACAACACACATATTTTTCCGGGTCCTTCTCTGGAGGTCAAAGGAGTGGATGACCCTAATTAGCAAAATATTCTTAAAGTAATGCTTCCATACCTCAAACATTACTGGCATTTACTGCACATCTCTGTAACAAAACTCAAACTAAGCTAACATAATTTCCAAGAGAAAATGAAGCAGCTCTTCCTGGAGTATGAGGGTTGTAGGTTATCCAGACATCCAGAGAAGGGGCAGGATACTTATTTTTACTTTCTGTCAGTTTTCATGAATGAAGCACAAACAAAAGTCTCGAATTATTAACACTGATTGCTGTGGGGGCTCCTCCTCCTGCTCCTCCTCCTCCCAGACTTTGATTTGTGTGTTACATAAACATTGTTGCCATGGTTATAATTCAGGAAGCTTTCTTGTTTGACCTCAAGAAAAATTCAACCTCAAATCAGGATAACATTGACTTTCTAGACCACAATAGACCCATCAGAGCATAGGATCTGCTAAACTCCTTCAAGCTTCAAGCTTCTAGAAGGAACTACTGTATTTTGAGTAAGAAGCAGGCAACAAGAAGAGGAAACGCTGCAGCGTTATGCAACTTCCTTGCATTTCATATTCAGAAATCCTGAAAACCCTTATAAGCAACTTCCCTAGCTTAGAATCATAGCCAATGTAAACAAAAAACTGGATGCAAAAGAAGAAAAAAAGAAATCTAAGTAATGTACAAATAAAAATAGTCTTTCAAGAAAAACTTCAAGGCAGCAGAAAAGACCCAAGCTGCATTGATATCACATATACAACACTTAAGGAGATGGAGTGTAAGCTGAGTGTTATATAGGATGTGGCCAGGTCAAGATGCGAGGACACTTCCTGGTTTCACACTGTGCAACATTAAAAAGTGGGTGATCTCACTAGTCCATCAGCATGCCATTTTCATGGAAGAGGAAGGACTACCTCCTATTTCCCAGAAAACAAAAAAAGCAAAATCTTCAACAGAGAATATCTTTATATGTTCCCTTCTCTCCCGATTTCCCTGGAAATAGTTACACAGCTCTGGTAGTAAGAGGGAGCCTTGTTCTTCTGTACTTTGGAAAACTGCAAATGAGAAATTCCTCAGAGAAATATGAAGGTCCCAAAATGAGGCTCATAAGGTTTGTCCCTACCCAGGCAGGCCCCGGCCCAAAAGAAACCACAGCCTGAGAGTTAAATCATACCTAGTGCTGCTCCTCTCCACTTCCATACCCTCCTTTCTCCAAAGGACTTAAGGCAGATGGCATTTATACCATCTCCCCAAGACCCTGAAGCTAACTGAAGCCAAACGAAAACACAGCACTTCATGATCTCACTAACCTTCACAATGCCCTTTGGGAACCACAGATACTAGGAAAGGGGACTTCCTGTGCTGCCATGGAAAGCTGCAAGTTCAAAGCCCACATCTGTGGATACGTTGACTCAAAACTGTTTCTTACCCCAAGCCTCGAAATAATTCTGATGCCAACCCATGTACATGCAGCATAAGTTCTGAGAATATTAACTCTTTTATTCCAATGCTCTGAGCTGGCAAGGAAGGGGATCCCTAGATCTGGCCTTACAGGGAGCATTGGTGTTTTGTTACAACATTCAAAGGGTGCAATGGGGTTTTCAAATTGAACTGTAAACTTCATAATTCTTAATGATTCTATACCAGTTAAAAGGTTTTAGACTGGCCCTTCCTCTTCTCCACAGTGAAAGGGAGGAGCAAATGGAGGTTCCCTGGAATTTTCTCTCAATAATTTGGGTACAGGGTATAGCTGGGACCGTCAAGGTCTTTGCCACATGACATGCATTAGCTCATCATCTTTAGACAGCTGTACTCTGTTGTTATTCCACAAAATCCCTATTCTCCATCACAGGCAAAATTCACTCTACCTCTGATTCTGACTGTGGACAGACAGTATAACATAGGTATAGCCATCTTGAACAGCAGATTCATTCTCAACCCAACAGTTCATTGTGGAAACTCTGAAACACCCAGAAAATATAAAAGAAGGGATAATGAATGCTAATATACCCAAAACCTCCATCCTATAGTTGTTTATATTCTTCTCTATCTACCTGCCACCATCACAGGCACCATATAAAATAACAGCACCACATATGGGAAGGGACATATGGTGCTGTCCCTCCATTATCACCCATCAATCCACATCATTCTGTATTTTAGAATGAGTTGTAGACATCAGTACTTTTCCTCTAAATACTTCAGTATGTATAACATCTAATAAAGCTCAATATTTATTATTCTTTTAAGGAAAGATTACATTTAATGATATGCACAATTCTTCAATGAGCTGATTGTGAATTACAATAATTTAATACACCCATGTAAACTACAGCCATACCAAGACAGAAATAATTCTACCACTTGGGGAAGTTGCTTTGGGCCTTGCTCATCACCCCCTACCCCCAGGGAGCCAGTGTTCCATTTTATTTTGCTCCCATAATTATTTCAGCATATTTTATATCAATGTAAAAATTAAATCCTACAGTATGCACTCTTGGGTAAGCTGGTAAGCTTCATGCACTCAACGTAAAATTTTTGAGACTTATCTACGTTACAGCGTGAATCCATATATTTGGTTCTTTTATGCTTCTGAGCAAGATTTTATTATTTGAACACATCGCACTCTGGTTTATTAATTCTCCTGATCATGGATGCGTACACTGTTCCCTAACCCAGGCTATCACAAATAAAGCTGTCCTCCAATTTTTTGTACTTTCATTTCTCTTGGATAAGTACTTAGAAGTAGAGCTAATGAACCACACTCATTTGTTCATTCACTAATAAATAAACCACTTTGTCATTCTCCAAAGCAGTTGTACCATTTTATACTCCCACCAATAATGAACAAGAAGTTAGGTTACTCCACAAACTCACTCACCAAAGCTCAATGTTGTCAAGTTAACAAAGTTTAGCCTTTCTGACAGAATGCAGTAATATCTCATTATGGTTTGAGTTTGCTTTCCCTAATTACTAATGATGTGAAAGACTTTTTCATGTTCTTATTAGGCATTCTTAGTCTTCTTTTATGAGATGTCTCTTCCAAGTCTTTCCTCTGCCTCTTAATTAGGGTGTTCTTTTCATTACTGAGTTATATGAGCTCTCTATATATTCTGGATCTGACCTTTGTCATATGTACGTTTTGCAAATATTTTCTGCCATACTGCAGCTTGTCAACTGACTTTCTTAATGATATTTTGATAGGCACAAGTTTCTAAATTTAATAAAATCAGAGGTTTTTTTTTTTGTAGGACTACTATTCCCTGTCTCCTCTGAAAAACATTTACAAAACTCAGATTGCAAAGATTCTGTCCTATGTGTTCTTCTGGAGGCTTTATAGTTTTGGCTTTTATGTTTATGATCTATCTTGAACTAATTTCTTCTTGTTCCTCTAATTTGTAAACACAATTCACAGGTACTTCTACAACACAACTCAAAATTTAAAACGACTGGTTTAAAACAGAAATTTAGGAACAAGTAGTCTCAATACATCTCATTTACCTTTTCCTTCTTCTACCTCTCTCCCTCACAGAAAATTATCATATTACAGATTCCATTCACTGAGCCTTTTGGATTCTTCACAATATTAACAAAACTGACATCTGCTTCCGACCTCTCCACTCTCGTCTCACAAAACAAGTGTGCAAACATCAAAAGGACCATACACAAATGCTCCAGGCTAGCTTTCCAGCTATTGCGCTGACTACAGGACTAGTCATAAGCTATTCCAGAATGGACAGGGGATCCAAGAAGCTGACAAGTACAGAGGTCTTTGGAGGCACGGGTTTTGGGGGTTGAAACAAAGCCCTTCACACTGGCATGGACCTCCAGTTTTTGTTGTTTTGTTTTGCTTTGCTTTGTTTTTGAAACAGAGTCTTGCTAAGTTGCTCAGGCCTGGGCTCACACTTTTGATCTTCCTGACTTGGCCTTCTGTAGTGAGTATAGAGGTCTTGATCAATGAGTCATTGACTCATCGTGTGACCTGATCAAGGGTCCTCTTACTCTCTGGATCTTATTTTCCTAATGAATCAAAAGAGAAACTTTCAAAACAGACCAGACTGAAAATTCCAAATTTCTACAGACCTCATCATCTTTCATATCCCACCATCAAAAATGAATGACTTTAGCTCCTGCCAGACTCTTCTAGCACTTTAAGAGTTTCACATTACACTGGATGGTAACACCTCAATCTTATCAGCAAACAGCTAAATTGGGATTTGCTGACATCTGCTTAGGAAAGAAATCCTGCATATTTCAGAGAACAAGGAGTAAGAACTGCAAAGGAAAGGAGGCTGGGTTAAGGGTGTTGATGCATGGTCACTCAGCTTACCAACCAATATGATCAAAAGCTGACCCAGACCAAAGAGGTTGTCAGTATTCTCATACCAAAAGCACGGAGGGCCTAACCCAAACCTCTTCTGTCTCTTGCCTAGAAAGACTCAAAACACACTGTACTCAGAGTCACTAAGGTCCAATTACACGCACAATCAGTAGCCAAAGGCCACTAGAAAGACTAAGCCGGGGAGGAAGATGAGAGAGATTAGGACATGTGTTTCTTCTTACCTGAATTTGTGTTTATCTGATCTAAGCAGATAAATGCAGAAACATAAATGCTGTCTCAGGGTCTTTATCTTGGATAAGGGTCTTGGTCTTTACCTGGCCTTACAGGGAGCCTTGTTTTGTTACAACATTCAAATGGTGCAATGGGGTTTTCAAACAGTACCGTAAACTTCAGAATTCTTAATGATCCTATACCAGTTAAAAAGTTTTAGACTGGTCCTTCCTCTTCTCCACAGTGAAAGGGAGGAGAAAATGGAGGCTTGATATGGTTGGTCACCTGTGTCCTTTAGGTGTTCACCTCTCCTGAGTCTTACTACCAGCCCTGCCCCATGGTCTCCTCTGCAGGCTCCTCTGTCATGTTCAATCTTTTGTAACTTGAAAGAAATGTACATATGTAAATATAGTACATAAATACAAAATATGTATGTGTATATATCCATATTTACAGAGTTAATTCTGAATTTTGCAGTGGTCATGTTCTCTCACAAAATGAATTAAGTACTAAGCCACTTCTCCTAGGCAGAATATATAGTATGTTCTTTTAGTTACATACAGTATGACCCTTTAGTTAACAATATTTTCATCAGCTGATCAATACACAACCTTATTTTATGTAGATTTAAAGGCATTTTATTTAGTATTTGTTGTCAAATCACCACTGGTAAATGTAGCATCAATAGCATAATGAGATGACTCTGAATAATCCTCATCTAACCTAAGACACATCACAACCTTTTTTTCACTTAAAAGCAATAAACACTTTAGCACTATATTTGGTGACCACTTTTTAAAAAATTAACAATAGCAAACATGAAGTGCAAAAAATAGACCATGAGAAAGACATTTATTTACAATAGGAAAGCTTAAAAAATGAAAGCAAACCATTATCTTTTTGAGATAGGATCTTGCTCTGTAATCCGAGCTGGTCCTGAACTCACTATGTAACCCAGGGTGGTCTTGAACTCACAGCAATCTTTCTGTCTCACCGTCCCCAGTGCTGGGCAGGAGGACTGCACCACCACACCTGGTTTATATGATACTGGGCAACTCAATATAGGGCCTTGTGAAAGCAGTTCTTACGTAGTATCAATCAGAAATAAATAATCCAAATGTTTCACCAGTCTATGCACATTCATAAATGACAGAGAAAATACCTGAACTGACTTTAAAAATTTTAGCAAGCAGGCAAATTCACAAGTATGGATTCATGAATAATAAAGATCAATTACATTTGTATATATGTGTTGCATATATGTATGTAGGTACTCATCTATGCAAAATACATACTATATATATACACACACACACACCTTTTTAAATGCAAATATATTTATGAATTTTCATTTTAAATAGCTATGTTCACATACACACTGCCCATGCCAGCTTTTATGCATCAAAAACAGAGTATGCTGTTCGACTATACTAGGTTTTGGATGACTGTACCCATTTACATTTCTACCAGAAGTGTATTACAGGAACACTGTAGAATACTGTCTAAAAATCAGTCACAGAAGGTTAAATGCTACAGTTACTCTTATATGAGAACCCCAAAATGTAAATAATTTAAAGAGAAAAGTAAAAGATGATAGGAAACAGGGAGATGAACTGTGGAGATGGGAAGGGATCTGCAGATGAGGGGAGAGGGGTGGGGATGGAAGAGAGGGGGAAGCAAAAGTGATCAGGACATGGCACGTATATGTACCAGTTCCCCAAGATGAATGTAATTATTATGAATCACAAACATGCAATAATAAAAAACAATAATTATGGGAAATTTGTTTTTAGATTCCCAAAGCTCCTTCCCTAGCCCTCTCAGCACTATTCCTCTCTTTCCACACACAGCACCCCCAGTGTCACCCATTCCCCCAGCTTCAGCAGGTGCCTCTACTCAGATGCTGCAACTCCCCAAGCCTGCAAATCAACCGCTGCCCCCACTGACTGGGGAGCAGACCTCCATTTCTATCTGCTCACTAGGCACGGCCATCTGTGTGAATTTCCTTGAATCTCAAACCCAGCCTCTATACTTTGTATCACCACCATGGAATTCTTGAGACAGTAAGAGGAATAACACCTTAGAACTTGTGAACAAGCAGTCGCATTAGTAATTCTTTTTAGTCGGCTGATAGCAAGGCCAGACAGAGGACAGAAAATATACACATAAAATAACAAGCTTACTTTCACAAAGCAACGCTACTTTCTCTCTGATACTTCTCTATGCATCCATCTACGAATGTATCACCTCAACTAAAGGGTAAGATAGCATAACAGCATGGAACATTACTGGCACATAGTAAATGCTCAGAAAACAGCTGTGAGTTGTTAGCAATCATCATCACGGTTAAAAGCATCAAGTTTACATCAACCTGTACCTAAAATCTTCCAAGAGCCATCTTTTTACTTCGGCATCTAATCAGGTGATAATAACTGGATTTTGCTTTCAATATCATGATCACATCTACTCCATCTGCGGTCCTAATATTCCCTTGGGGGAGTAGAGCACCTACCACTCGAAATTCCTTCATGCTTGTTTCACTTCTGCCCTCCCCTGGCAGCACTTTCTTTACATGGCCAGAGCACTAAAATCAGTTGCGCTCAAAAACTTTCATGATCACATCATTCCCAGACATAATGTCCAAATTTCTATGTGAGGCTTCCATCAAGCAGGCCCCAGTATTTCCCATCCCAGTTCCCACCTTCCCCTAGTAGTCAATACCATGCAGCCATTGGCTATTTCCTACCTTTACCCCATGCTTTCCTACCAAAGAAACCTCATTTCCATCTTCTTGACAAGAGAACCTGCTATTCATCTCCACTTCTGCATATGCTTTAATGTCCCAGTTACATATGCCCCTCTCACTCCAAAGTCATCACTTTTAGTTACTAGCACTGTACTCCCACCTAACATGGATATCTCCCACTCTAAAGTAAAACAAGGTTTATCCCTATAGACTCCACGGTGCCTTGCACAGCACTGGCATTTAACAAACATTAGATCAATGACATGATAAACCACAGACATTGGAAGTGCGATAAATGCACAACCCAAAATCAGTTTACATTAACTCTAAAAGGTGCCAATCCAATCACCCAAAGTTGTTATGTAATTAAAAGCGACCTCAGGACAGAAACAGGTCTCAAAATCTGGGAACCACAAGTGCCATCTGCCCACCAGCATTTTAAGTATGAAATTGCTCGGTTATTGTTGAGTAAAGCAGCCAGCATCAGGGTTAGGCACAAAAGCCAGAATTGCATTCCTAGTCACAGAAAAAAAAAAAAAGACAAAAATATAAACAGTTTTTTAGAGCATGGGTATCTCAGATCATTTTTGCTGTGGCAGGTGACTTACACACTTCATGTGCTGAAAAAAAAAATCACTACTTCACTTCTGAAATCACTTGGAGCATTTCAAATCAGTTGTGAAATAATGAATTATTTAATAAATAGCATGGAGATAATAATAACCCCTTAGAAGGGAAAATGTAGGTAGGTTTCCACTTATATTTTGATGCCAAAGTAAACAAGAGGCAAAATTTTATCTTGGATAAATGGACTATGGATGCACTCAAGCAAAGATAGAATAAAGAAGTTCATGGCTTTAATATAAATTATTCTTACAATCAATATGAGCAGGATAAATATGCCAAAAAAAAAAACTCACAAAGGATAAGCTATTTGGAAAAGAGCAAGTATTCTATAAACATAAAGAATACTCAAATCTAATAGAAAACAAAAAAATTTTAACAATGAGAATTTTTTTACTTTTTTCTTTTATACAGCATCAGGGATTGAATTCAAGACCTTCATACTGACCTTTATTCCTAGCTATTTTTACAAACATTTTTATTTTGAGAAAATGTCTCACTAAGTCACCAGGCTGGGCTGCAGACTATGATCCTCCTATCTCAGTTTCCCGAGTGCCAGGATTATAGTCATGTGCCACATGCCTATTTTTTATCTTTTGAAAAAAGTGAGTGCAGAAGCCTCCTGGTTATTGCACATGAAATGTTATATATGTACACGTATCTCTGAGGAAAGTTCTCACAATTTTCTTAATATAAAGAAAGAATTTTCTAAGTCATTCAGGAACTTCTAGTTACGAAATAATCTTATAAACAAAGAGTGGCAGATATTGCTAGTTGTCAAGACCGTGTCTTTTTCCTTTTCTTCCTTAATAAAAGACCTCTTGTACGTGAACCAAAATTTCACCTACCTTAAAACACTGCTTTCCCTGCAGGTAGGAATACGGCGCAATGCCGGGCAAAGAGACAGAGTGGAGATGTAACAAGGATTTCTGGGAAACTTTGGTTCCACTGACATACAAAACATTCCTTTCTCTTCTCCCTGCCTGAGCTCATCAACATGAGTCCGGGAGGTACAGCAGCCATTTTTCACTCACATGGTGATTATGAAGAACAAACCCTATACCCTAAAGATGCAGGAACAGAAACACAGAAAAACTTGGTCCCTGATAGCTTCAAAAAGCCAAACTATCCATCTCCAACATCCTATATATCTCCAACATCCTAATACCTAAATGCTCTCATTGCTTTTAAGATACTGCTTGTTACATTATAAGTTGTTTATACTAAAATTTATGACTGAACTGACAGATATGAGGAAACATAATAAATAAAATTAAATTTCTACCTATAGTATAATATGCGAAAGGATCCTCTTTATTTTTATGTATGCTTATCTAAATATATATATATATATATATATATATATATATATATATATATATATACTGAGTGAAAGGTGGAAATATAAACATCAAAAACAAATCATCATCCTTTGAATGAAACTAGTACTCATTTTCCTCTTTTTGTTTTTGTTTTCTACATTTTCCTGCAAAGTCAGTTTTTCAGAGAAACTTAATTTTTAAATGTAAGAAACGCATAAAAATCCACCTTCCCTCTTCCTTGTAACTTTCCACTTCCTACAGATTTTATCCTTTCTATTTTTATATGACTTGTTAAAATAATAGAAACAAAGGATTAGCATCTCAGAGTCTAATTAATTACAGGGTTGCACGGGAAGATCAGCCTCTGATATCAAGGCATACACAGTGTCAGGTGCCCTGGAGCTGCAGACAGTCAGATGACCTCCCCTCACTCCACTCCACTAGCCACAAAGGTGAAATCCTTGGCTGTGCAAACTCTCTGGGGATGTTCTGGCAAAGTCCATCAGTCAGACAATTCCAGGTGATATGATCACAACAATCCTCAATCCTCAGTGCAAGGTTGTCTGTATCTGCACCACACATACATGGCACAAGTGCTTCCTGGTCACACTGAAGCAATACACAGGGAAAGTCAGACCAAAAGAAGACCAGCCTATGAGCCACACTCCGGCCTCCCAGACAGACATTCCCAAGTCCTTGCCATATTTACAGGTCCATCTTCCTCCTCTCCCAGAAATACCAGGTTCAACGAGCCAGGCTTATGATTTTGAACAAGTTTGACTAACTACAGCTGCAGGGCCTCAAATGAGATGAAATAAAGCCATTTCAAATAATTTCAATAAAGCCATTGAGGAGAGCAATATACTGTAAAAGAGTAAGACCAGACACAGGGCAGGCAGAATGGAGAGGCTGTATATACTCAAGCTGGTGCTCTGGTCCATCTCCTCCTCCTCAAGTTCCTCCCTCTGCTCCCATACTGACTCCACAGGGCTGCCAGGCTGGACAATGGTGTAGCCCTGCCCTCATTTCCCTGTTTAGACATTTCAAACAGAAGAAATAGACATCCTCCTGTCACAAGACACTCCCTGTCCTGTCCCAGAGCAAAGCCACCAGGCATGTTTGGGGTCATAGCTCTGGCTCCACTACTCTGATCCACACAGCTGAACAAAATGATTGTACTCATTAAACATGAGCCCACACTTAGTGCCAGTGCAGGCATTCCAAGTGCTCTAAAGCTTGAGTTTGCTTGGGCCAGCAGCCAGCCATCTGAACTGCTCCAGTGATTTACGTAACTTGCTGGGTTTTCCACCTTGGCCTTGGAGGATGGGAGGTGTATGCAAAGCAGGAAACAGATTAGATCAAGCCATCAATCCACCATGTCTGCTAAACATTTGGTCACAGGGCTTTTTCAGCCTTCAAAAGCAGCATAAAAAAGCAGGATCAGGACAACTCATGCACAGGTAGGAAAAAAAGAAGCCTGGTCAAATGGATTGTAGGGAAGATCTCTGAGTGGGCTAATGCAAAGGAAGTCTGCAAGAGTTCTTTTCTGTATTAACAAGCTACAGAGTAACTATGACAGACATAAGAAATGGGAACCTTCATTCAGTCTGGAACTTGTAAAAGAGAGGGAATGAAAGAAGATACTGAATTCTTTCTGAGCCAGTCACGAGTGTAGTGATGACATGAGTGACCAAAGCACCTTCTCCCCACCTGGAGACAAGGACAATCCAGTTTGGATTTGGCTAGCAGTTCTTGAGGAATAAAAGGCAGGCAAGAAAAAAAAAAAAGCAACTAACTAATCCTTTTAAGTAGAAAGTCTACAGGAAGATCAGGATGATCACTTGACTGAATATAATCCAGCCCTTTGGGAAAGTAGCTAATCTGTTGCTTGTAATAATGAATACACTCAGGCCTTTAAAGAGTTTCCCAAACATTAAATTTTACCGTTGCTAAAACAGCAGACTTTACAGATTTAGAAGACCTCAGCTTTTAAAATAATAGAAACAAAGGATTAGCATCTCAGAGTCTAATTAACTATGGGGTTGCACAAGAAGATCATCTTACTAATACTTTCGGAGCTGAGAATATGCATGCATGAGGCATAAAGAATCTCGAGGACACTTGGGAGAGTCTCCTCCTATGTGTTACTAAATTTATTAAAGTGGCCCAAGGTGCTACAGGAGAGACCTTTTAGGAGAGGTAGAATAGCACTAAGATAATGGCTTTGGATCTAAGTTCAAATGATGGCTCTGACACTTCCTGGCTGTGTGACCTTAAGTGACATTTCCCAATATGGTTAACATAAATAATAATATTACACACCTCTAAAAAACAGTGTTATGATCAGATGTGCTAACACATAAATACATTTAGAACTGTGCCTGGAATACAATAAATGCCAAACAATGGATCTGCTATTTATTTGTACCTGACTGGATGTTAAGCTTCCTAAGAACTGCAAACAGGACTCTTGGACGCTGGAATTTTCCCTAGGAATACCCTAGAACAGAGCACTATAAGGAGATATTTAACAGGTATATACTGCATGAAAGTGGGATGGGGTTGGATCAGAACTAGGATGAGAACTGGAGGAGCTGAATGAAGCAGTCTGAAACCTAAGACCTCACAGAATGAATGGCTGCCAGGGGCTGGTTCAGACAGAGGCAGCAGGACAAATGAGACAGGAGAAAGAAGATGCACCACCCAGTGCAAAAAATAAATGAACACTCACATACTTCTAACCACCCCCACACACTCCTTCCTCCTCCTCTGCAACCCACCACCACAGCAGCAAGGCCACCTACTACATGTCAGGCACACAGCTCATTTAATTCTCCTCAGAACTCTTGTTGTCATTATTAGGCACATTATTATCCCCCTTTATAATTGAGGAAACAAGATCAGGGAGTGAATTAACATTAATTGAGCGGGTAATAGGTGAGGACGTGGATCGTTAATGTCACACACCGATGCCTATGCTTTTTTAACCATTAACCTTTACTCTTACCTGTACATACAGCCTCTCTACCTACATTTCTCTCCTAACAATGAGCTTTAGCGTTCTGAAGGCAAGTTTTCAGTGGAAAGATGGCCAGAAGATGATATAAGCCTTTCATAAGAGAAAACAACCAAACAGTCACCACACCATTACTCACGAAGGAAACACAAATACATACTCAATGGGATACTACCACATACACACACACACACCAGAATGGCTAAAACTACGATGAGTGGACAAATGCAAGTAACAGTACATGAGGATGTGGAACACCTGGAACCCTAACACCTTGCTGGTAGGAAAGGAAACAAGTACGACTGTTTGCAAGATTATCTGGTAATATCCATATGGTAAACAGATCTGCCCTACAATATGACGGCCTCACCCCTAAGAATGAATGCATGCCAAAAAGATGAGCGGCTATAGCTCAAAATATATGTAGAAGAACGTTCTTAGGGGCTTTATTCATACTAGCTCAAACTTAGAAACAACCCACTGCTCACCAACAAAGAAACAAACAGGGATTATGTTCCCTACAACAAAATGCCTTGTATCAGCAGTGCATAAAAATGTAATATTACTACTTGTAAGCATGGATTAACCTCAAGGGCATAGTACTGAGTATAGGTCACATAAAAAGAGTGCATGTCACATAAATCCATTTACATGAGGTGCAATAACAGTGACACTCATCAATGTGACACAAGTCCAAAGTGTTCATTTAGAGTGGGCAGGAAGAAAGGGAGGTGAGGATCAAGTACAGAGCATTCTGGGTGTTGGAAATGTTCTGTATGTCTTGACCTATCTGGGGGTTATGTTTGTAAATTTTGTTTGAAAATGATAACAAAGCATGAATGTTATCCAGGTGACGTTTCTCTCCACAGCCTTCACTCTGGGGTTCTCAGGGTCTGGTCAGAGACTTACATAGTAGGCAGAAAGTTCTGCTGTTATCTCCCTCACTTCTGTCCCTTCCTGTACATCCACATGGGAACTGCAGAGTGAACTTCATGTGAGACCATAGTGCGCGCGCGCGCGCACACACACGTGCCACGCGTGTGCACTCCTTGCCCTACACAAAGTAGGCAGAATCCAAAGCTGGAGACTCTGCCTCTGAGTCTTCCTTTTCTCTTGACTGTATACAGAAGATATGTTAAAATATCAGTCTATGCTGGCTTATTCTATAAGACTGGATAATATGGCCCTACCAATGGTACCCAATCTTTCAAGAGATACATCTATGTTTTCCAAATTCTAAGTGAAAACTCTGGGTCGAGAGTAACATGCCCAGCACCCTCTGCACACACCAGGGTTCACAGCATGGAGGAATCTCCTTTCTGAGCAGACTGACTTTGGATGTCCATACAGATTCCACTGATACTAGATGGGACTTCAGAATTCTGTAGACTTAAGGAGTCAGGAAGAGAAAAAGAGAGAAGAACACCTAGTTGGAAGCGCCACATAGCATAACTAAAAGATTAAAAAAAGAGAGAGAACAAATTAACAAGAAAAGCTTATTTCTTACAAGTCCCATCTTCTTTAAACTAAGAACATTTTTTCATAACTAATCACCATGGTTTCTTACAAAATTTTCAGTAATTCCTGATGTCATCCAAAAGGAAGTCTACAACTGAAATTTCTACAAGTACCTCAAAAAAAGTCTTTTTATAATTGGCTGGTTCAAGTTCAGGCCCAACATAGGGCCTCACATGGCATTTATTCAGGTGTCTTAAGTCATTTTTATTTAAAATAGTCTTGCTCCCCATCCTTTACATAGCAGTGCTTTACTGAAAACTATCGATCTATGATGCTTTAATTCCTTCATAAAATTCCGAATAACTATGGTAACTTCTGAGATTCTTTAAGTGCTGAAATTGGTGAGACATGGTTAATATTAGGCTTCTTTGTATTTTCCCACCTTTTTGCTTTGAAAAAATTCAATCTTTATAACAAAGGCAAATTCTAATTTTGACATAAAGCTCCAGGATTAAGATAATGTGGTAACCACTGTGCCAGATAGTGGTTTATCTCACTGAGTATTATCACACTGAGAACACTATGAAGTAAGTGTCAAAATAATCCCTATGTAACAAGAATCTGGGGCACAAGATGATTCCAATTGTCAGGAATGAGGCATGAATTCAAACTAGGTTGTCTGAAATCACACCACACTCTTGGCCATCATTCTACACTGGTGTTTCCATTTCCAGTTTTGAATGGCTTAGAGTCCTTAGACCAATGACAGGATTGACTACTGGCTAATACTATCTATGGATTTTCCAGACGGGCACATAAGAAGTAAATAGACAGTATACCTTTCTCCAAAGGGGACTATGAGCTTCTCAGACATGATCTTATAACCCTTCATCACTGGAGAAAACAAGAGGTACAACAGTAGGAAAACAAATTTGGGGAGATATTGCCTATTGAAGAAAGAAGACATACTCTGACCAGAATCTACACTGATTACCTGAGGGCCCCTCAAGCCACCTGTGAATATAACTAATTCCCAAAGAGACAAACTCTGACTCCATACCAATTAATGCAGAAAGAAAAAATTCTAAGATTAACTGGCTCATTTATAGGAAAGTCTGCAAGAATCCAGGAAGGAATCAAAAGATATTTTCAACACATCAGGATCACTGAAAATAAGCAAAGTGGTCAAGAAGAATGAGGTTACCTTCCCATGGCTCTGGGGGTGATCTATCCTCCACCCTAGTGTCCGGCTGATGGAATCTTTCAAGGTAGTACCATGCTTTTTCACACTGATGAACACAATTTGGAAAGAAAGCCACCAGAGGCATGCTGAGCTGTGCTCATGATTTACACTCTGGTGCCTCTCTGACTCATGATTTCCTCAGTGAATTTCTGTGGTTAAGGGAGGACAACAGATCTGCCTTCAGGGAGGCAATGTGTGAAATGCTTTTGCTTCCTCTCCCTACCACCTTCCCTTTTCTGTCCAAGCCAGGAGAAGGCTAGCAACTTGAAGACAGTAGCTTTAGAGGGAGCCCTGCACACAAAGATTTTCTCTACATCCTGGAAACCGCTGGGGTCAGCAGAAAGATAGGAGGCAAAAGCAAAGAGATGCATATCCCATCAGGGAAATCCCAACTGGGATCACCAGCACCTCCAGTCTGTCCAATAGAACAAAAACTAGCTGACCTTCTACATGCTTTTAAAACAAATCAAGAAATGAAAACAGGATAGGTTCTTTATCTGCTTTCTTTGCAAATTAAGATTAAACAATGATATTCCATGTAGCAATAAAACAACAGCCAGAACATCTGTTTGAAGTTCCCTTTATTGGCCCAGCAACGCCACACAACCAGACACAGATTATAAAATGAGAGAATCCAAAAAAATCTCAAGCAAGAAGCAGTGGTGAGCTATTACTCTTCTGTAATTTCTTTTACTCATCACTGCCAAGATTCCACTCAGAAATGTGTCTATATGACCCATTACAGTTGCCCATGAGGCACATCTGCTTGCCCAGGATCCAGTCCGTTTTCTACTGGGAATAATTACTCAATTTTCTCTTAAGGTACTAATCTGTCCCCATCTCTGCCTCTGTGACAGGGGCTAGCTTACAACTCAGGTCTGGCCTCAGTCACAGAGACAGAGATACACACAAGGGCTGGCCCAGGGCAATGAAAAGTGAGCCTCAGGACTTCTGCTGGAATCCTTAGCAGAGTCATTCTCTACCAAGTGAAGCGGTGGAGTGTAAGCCAGGAGCTGCCAATTCACAACGGTTTACCTTTCATGCCATGAGAAGAACCTACCTGAGAACGATGGAAAAAAGAAACTGGATGGAAACAGCAGGTTTAGAATCTAATTTCTCTCAAGCTCACACACTATTTAAGCTAGAATGCTTGCTTTTAAGAGTTGAAATTCCACCTAGAGGAACCAGATGTCTCTACAGAACTGTCTTTCCATTCTAGTTTAGGAAGGTCTCAATTTATATTTTTGGCACATGAAAAAAATCTTTTCCCAGTAGAAAATCTTAAGAATCCTGCACTTGTCGATACATAGTTTCACTTAGCTATGATTTTATTCCTTGAATTTATATTGAATGGATATATTTATTAAGTATAGATGTTCAAAAATACTTCATAGAGACCATACAGAAATATACCAATAATGACTGGGTCAAAGATCCTGGCATTATAGAGAGACGCTACACTTGGGATACTTACAGGGTCACTAAAAGAACCCAATGAAAATGAAGAGGATTCTTCTTCAGTTGACAGTGACTGACACAGAAGCAGATCTTTTCTGCACAGATTGCAAGCAGCATCATATCAGTGCACTAGTATAGTTTACAAATTAAAATTTCCACCTGCATCCCCTTTTGGCTTCTTAACTATGAGTTTTCCTTTTTTCTTTTTCTACTCTCTGAATGATAACCATTCAGGTTGTATCTTGGCATCTAAACCAAGGGCCTTTCATCTTTCTCTTGCTTTACTCAATAAACTTTTGCTTGTTTTACAGAGAGAGAGAGAGAGAGAGAGAGAGAGAGAGAGAGAGAGAGAGAGAGAAGAGAAGAGAAGAGAAGAGACAAGAAAAGAGAGAAGGAAGAAAGGAAACAACTCCCTTAAAAGAAGTTCTTTCAAAATGGCTTCAGATTCCTAAGATGAGCATGGTGGCACACACCTGCAATCACAGCATGCAGAAGGATGAGGCAGGAGAACTACTGGTGTTTGGGGACAGCATGGGCTACTACACAGTAAGTTTAGAACCTGGATTATAAAGTGAGACCCTGTCTCAAAAAATAGTTTCATATTCCTATTCTGAAAGGATTTTTAAAATATCCTTAAAGAACTTGTGCTATGGACTCATCAAAATGTAATAAAAATCTGGAGAACCCTTTACTGGCAAGAATTTCTAAGGAAATGAAATGGCTATGGTGATACACATCTTACTTAGATGTCAGGTTTTAAAACTAACATTTAAGGAAAATCCTGAAGGAGAATTTCTCTTGAAAAGCCCTTAAGCCGTACACAGAGCACAATATCCTTTGCTTTAACCTGTAGTGTACTGCCAGTAAGTCAGTAAGCTCCACAGAGGGCTTTTCCTACTTACACTGATGTCCTAAGTTGAGCACCACACAAAGCAGCTACTGTGTTTAGACACAACATCACAAGAAGATTTTTATTATTATCATAATATTTAGAGTTGCGTTCACCTAAATTTAATACATGTATAGTGTGCCTTGACCAATTTTTATTATGCTTTCTTAATATTATCCAGGTGACTCATGAAACAAAGACTGTAGTTTTCTTTATCCTGTAAAACTCTTTATTAAGCAACCTTACGTACCCACGGTAATTAAGTTTATATACTAAAATTTAGGAAATTATGCACACACAAGAAACATCTAAAGCACTAAGGTAAGTCAAACTATAACTATTTATTAAGTGACTAATTGTAAGAGACTGTGATCCTACTAGGGTCATCAATCTGATGGTTTAAAAAATAGCAGAAAATATTTTATCAACAATAGATAAATATATGTAGAGAAGGAAGAAAGGGGAAAGAGAATGAGACAAAAAAGAATACAAAAGCCCCAGAATATCAAAAAGAGTAATATCAAAAAGCTAGGAAAAAAATTTCCTTTCAACTCAACAACCATATAGCCCCAGAGATGCCTGGAACAATTTGAAAACCACTAAACTAGAGGCAAATCCCTAGGTCATTATAGAGCTGCAGAATCACAGGTCTACAGAGGACAGCAACTTTTCCACAGCCATGCAGTTAGTGACATTGCTATAAACAGCATATTTCCTGATTGAAGTAGACACCCTTTCCATAATAAAACAGCACCCCCCCTCCTCCCTCCCAGTACATAAGATGTGATCCTTCAAAATTATACAGAGCTTAAGGAGATTTCAGATGATCAAAGTTGGATGTGCCAAATGAGGCAAGGCTTCGAGGAAGTGTTTGGTGCTAGATTCTACAGGAAAAATATGTCAGAAATGGATTAGTGAAAAAATTCTTTTCTCCACTATTGACTGAAGAGCAAGAGAGTGGAGACATGTGGAGGGCAAGAGTAGCAACCAGCGCTCACTGGTAAGCTTTAAGAATAAGCAGGTGGGAGAAACAGAGAGAGAAAAAAAGGAAGAATGCTAGTGAAACTAAATGGCTAAGGGAAAGTCATGTCCACCAGGATGTTACGTTACTGAACATGAACCTGCCAGACACTTTGAGCAACATGAATGCGGAGATGGTATGTAGATGGATGATGAAGCACGGTCGGGGGTCTCCACCTAGAGCACGCTCAGCAACCTCCTCCACAAATCATAGGGGCAAGTAGAATTAACATAAGATAATGTTTAGAAAAAGAAAAGCACATCGTAAGTACTTAATTAGTACATAAAGGTATTGCCATTTAAACGTAACAGATATACACGAATTTATCTAGTCCATGTAAAAAAGACCCTTGCCTGTAAGTTTTAAATATTAGTAAAAAAATCTGTAGATATCATCTTGCCAAGATTTAAATGTCAGAAAAAAATAAAATGCTGAGGGTCACAATCCACCCTGTTTGATGGTTCTTGTTTGCATTATTTCAGGTACTATCAATGGGGAAGCCAAAGAAAGTTCCACTTGCTATGTGGTTCACAGACATCAACTTTTCAAGATATTAAGAAATAGCTTAACTGTAGTACAGAGAGAGGGACAAATGAAACAAGAAGAAAACGACTGAAATCAGATGTGCACACAAGAAAACGACTGAAATCAGATGTGCACACGAAGCAAGCAAGATGAGACAGTAAAGCACTAGATATGAAATGTAATGGAGCTCATCAAATAAAAAGTCAGAAAACAAATGGACTCCAAAGACATGCTATAAAAATACAGAAGGAAAGACCTTAAAACATCAGAACATTGTCCAGATTGAAAGAACATCTTCAAAATGTATGTGACAGGGGAGAGGAAAATGATTAGGAATAGCAACAAATACACAAAGGCAAAGAGAGATCAAGGAAGCAAAGTTCCTCTGCTAGCACCCCATCTTCCACTCCTACCTCAAAAGGCAAGGGAGACTTTTTTTGGGTGATGTTGCTGACCTACTTTTGAATATCCAAGGAACGAATAAGTACAGTTTCATAAGGCCTGGGATGAAAGACAGACAAGAAAGGAAATGCCCTCTGTCTCAATGTACATAACAGCTTTGTACAAACACAATCATGGCTTTATTTTAATCAAGAACTTTAGTAGGATATATTTTTATTGTTTAATTTTACTTTTATTCATCCTTTATCCACAGGCATAAGGTTATTTTCAGTACTGTTGTTTCCTAAATGAAAGTAACACATATGCATGAGGCAAAGTCAGCCTATAAAGAAAAACTAAGCCTTAAAAGTTCTCTTCAATCTCGCTTTTTATCATTCCTAGAAATCATTTATATATTCAAAAAAGCATATGCATAGAACACATAAACAACCTTTTATTTGTCTCAAGTGAGATCATCTTACTCAAAAGTTTTGGACATCACTATCAGCCCAGAGCTTTTCCTACTTGTACACAAAGCCCTACATCATTCAAAAAAGAGCTGCACGGTATTTTACTTTATGCATGCACCATGAAAGATGATCCAGTCCTGCACTAGTAAGACGTTCTGAGCTACACCTTCATCTCTGTCTGCCTAAACTTGTCACCAGTGCTGCCACAAGCATGCTTATCTCCATGCTTGGCTACCAGAGCCTGCTTTCATTCCACAGTTAACCCTCAGTTAAGTAAACTAAAAAATGTTGGGAAGTATTATGATAAAACAGTCCCAAATCAATCCTCAATAAGAGCTAACAGCTTACTTAGTATAGAATTAAATAGAAATTTACTTGGTTAATACATAAAATAGTTACATTGTAATAACATTATAGAAAAGATTTTAAAACACAATACAAAGATTGGAGATTATGCTTTCAATAAAAAATAAGGTTCAAAGTGGTAACAGTCTCGGAAAGCCATTCCTCTCACTGTCTCTAAGGCCTCACCCTGGTAAGCCCTTTGCCTCCAAAATGCTACTCTGAACAGCTGCTGGTGTAAATTGCTGACAACTTCCTAATATTTACCATTTACTGTTCCTTCTGCCCAGAATGTCACATGTATTATATCATGGTTCAGTGAAGCGGGTACAATTATTGTCCCCATTTTGCATTTGAAGAAAAGGAAAGCTATGAGAGGTCATGTCTTGAACCCTGGTGTCACTCAGACAAGGGAATGAAATTAACCTTCTTGTTAGCCTCAGGTCTTCCTTGTCTTTTCTCTCCTCATCAGAAAGGTGCTGAAACTCTCCTAGATTAGCCCAGTGTTCAACTGAAAACCACTTACATTATCCTCACAGCCTTGGTTTTAAAAATGAGCAAAGCCCCATAAAGGGTTCTCTAGCTCTGACTACATGCAGAAGAAACAGATTTTTGCTCAGAGATATGATTAAACTTGCTCAAGCTTCACGCAGTACAGCTAATTAGTTATACCCCGGGGCCTCCCACCCCTGAGAGAGCAGCTAATCCAGGGATGCAATGAGGCCAGAACACACCTGACTAGAAAGAAGGTGACGGGAACCTCCTACTGACTGCTGTCAAGTTCCAGAAAATGATAACCTTCTAAAATATATGCTTTCCCTCCCCTACAATTTTATTTTCTTCAAAAGCATGCTATCTTCAATTATTTATTTTTAACTATAGCTTTTCTAGTCCATTCAACTAATCACGAATTTAAAACACTATACCCAGCACAGTTCAATATATATACCATATACAGTACTATACCCAACATAATCCTTATGAATGATAGGTGCTAAGGAGATGCTCTTATAACTCAGGCTACTTTCATCTACTTAGAATATTTATCACATGCACAGACACATCACACTAAACATCACTGTAATGACTACTGCAAAAAATTTAGACAATACTTCAGTCCTCAAGTTAATTTAAACTCAAAACACCCAAGTGTACCTGAAACATTTACAGAATCTTGAATTTCACCAAAATGAGGTTGAATCACAGTTTCAAAGAATCACACTTTGACTATACTGCCAAAACTAATATGTAGATTCAATGCAATTCCTATCAAAATACCAACAAATTTTTTCAAAGAACTTGAAAAAATAATCCTTGAATTCATATGGAACCAAAAAAAAACCTAGACTAGCCAAAGCAATCTTGAGTAACAAGACCAAGGCAAGAGGCATTACAATACCAGACATCAAGCTATACTATAAAGCAATAGTTGTAAAAACAATTTGATACTGGCACAAAACAGACCAGTGAAACAGAATTGAGGATGCAGAGACAAACTCAAATACCCTCAACTACCTAATCTTCGATAAAGGAGCCAAAACATACACTGGAAAGCATAACCTGTTCAACACATGGTGCTGGGAAAACTGGACATCCACATGCAGAAGAATGAATCTAGCCACAAACCTGTCACCATGCACCAAAATCAAATCAAAGTGAATCAAAGACTTACATATTAAAACTGAAACACTGAACCTTCTAAAAGACAAATTAGGCAAATATCTAAAAGACATAGGTGTAGGCAAAGACTTTCTTAATAAGACACCAAAAGCAAAAGAAATTGTCCCCATTATTAATAAACTGGATCATGTCAAATTGAAAAGTTTCTGCACAGCAAAGGAAATTATCAACACTGTAAAAAGAGAACTGACAGACTGAGATAAAATAATCACCATCAATACCTCAGATAGGAGGCTCATAACCAGAATCTACAGGGAACTGAAGAAAAGTAAGCCCCTCAAAATCAAGGAATCTATTGAAAAATGCGCAAAAGAAATGAATAGGCAGTTCACTGATGAAGAAATTAAAATGGCCAATTAATACAAGCAAAGATATTCAACATCCTTAGCCATAAGAGAAATGCAAATCAAAACACTGCTAAGACACCATCTAACTCCAGAGAGATGGGCATATATCAAGAATGAAAACAGCAATCAGTGCTGGTGAGGCTATGGGGAAAAAGGAACTCTCCTGCACTGCTGGTGGGATTATTAAGTGGTACAACCACTATGGAAAGCAGTATGGAAGTCTCTCAAAAGACTGGAAATAAATATCCCCTTCAATCCAGGGACATCTCTCCTGGGAATACTCCCAGAAGAGTTGAAAACAACACATAACAGAGATACATGTATACCCATGTTCATAGCAGCACAACTAACAATAGCTAAACTGTGGAAGACTCCAAAACACCCATCAACAGACAATTGATACATAAATTATGGTATTTATACACAATGGAATACTATGTCTCTATAAAGACAGATAGGTTGGAAGCTTCTGTAGGCAAATGGAGGCAACTTGAGACCATCACGCTTAGTGAAGTGAGTCAGAAGCAGAAGGTGAAATATCAAAGGATTTCTCTGATATGAGAAACCCAGATCACAATTATCTCATGGAAGTTAATGTGGAAAAGAATGGGAACTGCGGGTGGGTGGGTGGAGGGAGGTCCAAAAGGAGAGAGGGGAAGATCTTGTAACTTTGCCATGATATATATGTGTGCACAAAATGCTTAATATCAATGTAAACTTTAAATTTTGCACTTACACACATCAATAAAGTGGGGAAAAAATAAAAGTAAAAGAATCACACTTTGAAAATCTTATATACTACAATTCCATACTCTGAAAGATGGCTGTTCAGACTTTGATTTACTCATTCATTCATGTCTTGGTTGACTACCATTCTCCCAGAACACTGTGCTTTAGATTCTCTGCCCACCCACATCTTACAGAAAACTACTACCAGTTGGCTACTGCGATGGCCTTTTTTTTTTTCTTGTCCCACATCCGTGCTCATTTCAGGTAACACCACCAAATTGTCCTTTGGAAAATATTCCTCCTTACAGTCAACACAGCTGACTCCTCCTTCTTCCTGATCTTGTGACCTAGATCCTGTCAACAAATGTGTTTTATTCTCTTCCCTCCTGGCATGTGATTAGTTCAAGATTGGGCGCTTGACCTAACCTTAAGTCTTTTACTGGAAGAGTAAAACACCACTGTAACTCGGACTATTTTTCATTAAAAAGTAAAAAACAGGAAAGTAGGTTTTCTCACTGGGACTCTCAGTTACAAAGGTAGAAACAAGGTTGGAGCCATCAGAGACAGACAGATACCAAAAGCACACACAATCACACAACCTAAGGATGAAGTCAATAGTCAGCAAAAGAGAAAGAGACAGGATACCTCTGGAATATTTCAATAAACTAGCTAAAATTTCTTTTTTTCCTTGTGCCAGTTTCTGGCATTTGGAAGCAAATCATGGTCACGAACAAAACTGTCTTCACCTGCCCATCTTTACCTAAAAGATCATAAGTCCTTAAAGAAGAGAAACTAGGTTTTATTACCTTTCTATCTCCACAAACTAAGAGAAGGCTTGTTTCAAGAATGCTCAAAATGTGTGCAGCACTGGCCTCAGTGGAAATTTTCCCACAACCTGTTCTCCTCTTCCACAAATGCTTATGTGCACCTTCTTCAGCAGTTCATGTTACTAACAGTAACTACAGAAAAAGCACCCAGGTGTAACTGTCACATTGAAGGATATATAAAATGCTAAATTCTCCTTTCTATCCACCAAAATATATCACTTGTTAATTCTTCACACACACCTCCAACTGGGCTCACACATTTCAAGAAGAGTAACAAAAAATCACCAAAGTTTCCAAAGCAACATCAACAAAACAGCACCACATGGAAATAACAAAGTAACCATGGCAAGGAGCTGAGGCCAGCAGAAGTGACAGTGCCATGAGGTGCAGAGGTTCTCAACAGGTGCTGCCCCTTCTCTGAGTGTACAATGACATTGTCTAAGTAGGGATCTATAGCTTAGTAACATTCTCAAAAGGATCTGACATCCCAGTAAGTTTAAGAACTCTTCTACTGGTTACAGTAAGTATTTCTGGCATTTCATTTCTCTTTTCCTGCTAATTCATGCAGACATTATTCGAAGAAAACACAAGAAATAATGCACCAGAAATTCTTTTACCTATAAAAGATGAAGAGTCTCCAAGGAACAGGCCAACATAAATATCAAGCTTGTTTCATTTGTTTGTTTAAATGTAACCTCTTGAGGAGGAAGGCCTAATTTCCAAGAGTGATCATTTCCCCTGAGAATGAGCTGTGATAGTAACAAACGCTCAGCAAGACAAAGAGAAAAGAAAGTCATCTTCACCCTGCCAACCTACAAATGTCTCATCATGAAACAGCCAGCCCATCTGAAATGAAGAGTGGCTTTTTAATAACAGTAGAAAGCAGGTAACAAAATAAATGGTCCTCAAAAGGAAGACTTCTTAAATATTATAGCATAAGAGGATAAACTTCGCATAATTCACTAAACATTAACTGAATATCTATTATGCACCAGCAGTGTGATAGGGACTGGAGACCCAGTGGTAATTAGCATGGTAAAAGCTCTGGGACTGTAAAAAGCACACGAGAAAAAAAGCAAAGTAGCATGCGAAGCACAATGTCATCGATATGTATGTGCAATACATGTGCACACACATATACACAATGTAAAAGCAATGTACAAGATAGCCATACAAAGCAATGAAAAAGTGCAATCCCGTGGCACATGCTCATGCACACACACACACACACACGCACACACATTCAGAGTACTGAAAGTGTGGGCAATAACATACTCCCCATGTCACCTCTGAAGGGTGAGAATTTGGGTTACTATTCTTATCTTCTCCATATTACTTCTGGATCATTTGAATTTTGAGAATGGGCACATACACTTTCACATCAAAAGCTATCTGAAATATATCACACAAAAGCCAACTTGAAGAGCCTAATGTTATTTTCTAAGAAAGGAGTAGCCAAGTTATAGTCTTTGTTTTACTTTTAATAATGGAATTGCTCATCCAGGCAACTGGACAATGCACCAGTTCTCATGCCAAATGGTCTGGGTGCTGGTTTAACCTCTGCTTATCAGCTATTTGACTTTAGGTAAGTTACTTAGACTATCTGTGGCTTGGTTCCCAAAATAATACATTAAGGAAAATAAAAAGACCCATCCTACAGAATTGTTATGATAATTAAGAAAGCTAATAAAAGGAATAGTGATGAAAAACAAAGTGGAAGAGGAAAAGAAGGAGAAGGGAAAGCTGCCTTAGATACACTAACCAAAATCGAGAAGCCTTAACTGAAAACATCTATGTGCAAGTGCAATCCAAAGCCTTCTGGCCCTCCTTTGAATTCATTCTACTAATAACAGCAAGGTCCCCCTCCCTAGGGGCACAAGTAGCCTTTAGCGTTCTCTGGGGCTCATCACTGCTACCCACAGTTTATCCACCTCCCAACCTGTATAATCTACACCCTTGCACCACCATGTCCTCTCACAACCACAAAAACACTACTTCCCCAGCCTCAAAGGCCTTCTATTCTCCAACAAACTAGACTCTTTCCAACCTCTACATTGCTCTTAGCCAAACAGAATCTTCTGGATCTAACTATTCTATCCTATCCTATCCTATCCTATCCTATCCTATCCTATCCTATCCTATCTTATCCTATGCTATCCTATCCTATCATAGCTTATCCTAACCCATCCCATCCTACCTCATCTAATTCCATCCCACCCTATCCTACTACCCTTTCCATCTCCCTGCTTAGATTAATCCATACAGTATATTAATGTCGGAAGCTTATTCTTTCTGTCCAACCTCCACCTTAAATGCTGATTTGGATGTGTGCTCTTTCATCTACTTACATGTCCATCTCACTATCCTTCAGTGAAAGACAATAACAAGCCAAGCACTGTGCCAGGTGATGGCCAGAATAAGCATCTGACATTGAGAAAAACCATCACAAAATCAAAAGTTAAAATGACACTACAAATACCCCCCACACACATACATACACACACACACACACATCCCTTCTACCACCTTCAAGTTTAATGGCTCTATTAAAATTCATAATTATTTTCAAACAAAATATATATTGTAGTGCGTGTGCTGGAATACACACATATGCACACATATGGACTTTAATCATAACAAGCATACATTCCATTATCTTATTTATTTAGCAAGCATATCTCTAAACTCAACACTTCTGTTATAATACTGTAAGAATCACTCAGAGGGCTTTCATATCTTTACTTATTTAATGCTCCATTGGTGAAAACACAGTTTATTTCCATTTTGAAATATAGCTCATTAATGAATTATGTTCTTGTATAATTTTTTTCTTCTAAACAATTAGAGACTCAGAATATACTTTTTCAGCAATGATATCATCAGACCAAAAGCTCTATTCTAACGGGTCTGAACAATTAAATGTAACTACAGTCAACATTTTATTATCCACATAAATGGAAGAAAGCAGTATTGAGAATAATCCAAGTTATTTCTGTTTGCAATTGGGAGATCAAATATTTGTACATACTGTTATAGAAGATTTATCTTCTTAATTATGTTTCACATTCCAATAGAAGGCAAGCAGACAAAATCAGATTATAGGTATGTGAAAGTATTCTGAAAAAGTAAAAGATTGATATAAATTTGAACCCCACTGGGGAGCAAAGGGACGTCAGCTATAGAATTTCACTTAGGTCAAAAGTCATCCACACAGATATACCTAAGAGCTGTCTATACAGGCATACACATCTTCTCTAAAGCCACGTTATGAACACAGATACAAGTTTTCCTATGTGAATCCATGCAGAGTTGAGTCCTAGCAACAACAAAGGGAAGTGTGTGTGTGTGTGTGTGTGTGTGTGTGTGTGTGTGTGTGTGTGTGAATATTTGCCTTTTTCCTAAATTCTTTTTTCTGTTTCTGCTTTTTTCAATCTTACAGAATAATTGCTATTTTGTGTGCTGCAAAGTAAACCACTAAAAGCAGAAATCTAAGTGTCTAAAATGCAACAGACACACAAGAGAGAGAAAATAAAAAGCGTGTGTTAGAAATGTCTAGTAAAGATTAAGCTACAAATTTTTTGCAAGCCCTTTAAATCACCGTGTTCTACCTGTTCACTGTGGATAACTTTCAAAAGCTCATCTCTGCTCCTAGCATCTCTGAGACCAACAAACTCACTCTGGATTGCAGCAGCATACTAACAGCCTGAATTCTTCAAGTATGACACATATGCCACTGTACCTGAAATGATTCCAGGTGACTCAGGAACTCATTTTTTCTGTCACAACCTCAGAAAGATATTCACTTCCTACTCTCTTAAGTATATCGATATCATCTAAAAGAAGTCTCCATTTGATATTAGCAGGTCTCCAACAATAATTGCTAATGTTGGAGGGCTCAAAAAAGGACACCCCAGATACGCTACTTGGGACTTGCCCTGAAAACACATGGGGATGGGGAACAGTGACTGGAAGAATAGACTTGCTCTGAAGTTTTCTTATCTACATAAAAACCAAGCCTGCTTTGTCTTTCAAGGGGGACAGGGTGGGGGTGGAGGGAGGGAACGGAGGATAGGGGGAGGGACAAAAGGAGAGCAGGAAAGCCCTTGTCACCTTGACAAGATACATATGTGCACAAAATGCTCAACTCCATTGTAAACCTTAAACTCTGCACTTGTATATATCAATAAAGTGGGGGAAAAAAGAGATACAATCAAGGATTAACTTTGCTAGCAATTACTTATGACTTCTATATTTTTATCCATTTACTGACACTTCAGTAAAATTTTTAAGTAAAAAAAAAAAAAAAAAAAACAAGCCTGCAACTGGGGGAACACAATTGCCTTTGCCAACTCTTCTTACTGAAGTTTCATTAACCAAGGAGATTAAAGTCATCACCGAAGACAAAGGGGAGGCTGAAAATCAAATGCCACACGTAGAGCCCAGGGAAGCTTTGTCATAGCCCAGATCTTTGTTTTGGGCTCATTTTGGGCTCATTCTCTCTCCTAAATAAAATTTCCCAGCCCTCTGTAAGTGCCTCCCATCTCCTCTCTCCTGTGAAAAGGTTATTCCCACATCCAGCATCTGCCTAACTCCGAGTTTCATGTCTAGTTTGGCTCCCATGTACACAGGCACTGCAATAACTTTATGTACATTTTCCCCCATTAATCTGCCTACTTTCCATTTGTTTCATTAGACTCAATTACCAAAATTTCAGCAGGAAAGTTTGAACTTCTCTACATTAAGGTGTTTTTTTTAAACAGAAAGTAGGACATGAGCTCAGAGGCTTTAGCAATCAAAAGTATACAGTTGGAATGTAACAGTATAGAGCTGTTTCCATTTTATTTATTTTTAGGGTTTCCTTATTTAGCAAGTAGTACTGGTTTATGTAATAAGATTTGCACTGATTTTATAAAGAGAAAGTTTATAAGTAAAATAACTAAATTTAAAAAAAAAGCATTGAGCAAATGGAGCAAGTATTATGGGGATATGATCAAAATCAAGAAGTTTATAGGGGGAAAACTGAAGTTTGGGAAACTTCTATAAGCCTATTCACATTTCCTACTAAAGATCTTTTGTATGCTCTGCGCATCTCGATTTAACTCTTATATTCTTAAGATAGAAGAGCTATATTTTAACACTATGCTTTCCTGCAAACTAAGTGTTCTATCTAGAAACAGTCTAACTGTTCAGATTTTCATCCATTAAAATATTTAGACATATTAAATCTATCAAAATAGTATAAAGTTTACTTTATCTTGATTTCTCATTTATCTTTAAATCATGTATGTATGTATGTATGTATATGTGTGTGTGTGCGCACACACACACACACACACACACACACACACACACACACACACACACTCAGCTTTATGAGGTGCTGGGAACCAAACTCAGGGTCTTGCACTTGCTAGGCAAGTGGTTTTTTCCCCCCCACATTTTATTGATATGTATACGTGCAAAATTCAAGGTTTACAATGGAGTTGAAGGTGACAAGGGCTTTCCCACTCTGCTTTTGTCCTGCCTCCTACCTACCCCTCCCTCCCTCCTCCCCCACCCTACTCCCTAGGCAAGTGTTTTAATTGCTGTAGCATTCCTGTCTTGACTTTTGGTTGTTTTCTAATCATTAATGGCTCACAACACTTCAGCCTTCAGTTTTTCCCTCCATTAAGAATTCGATAATCTATAAAGAATAGAATGGGTATTTTAACTTAAAAAGGCACAACAATCCCTTTTAATACAGGAATATGTGCAGTCATTTTGACAGGAATCAGGGCCTCTGGGGAGACGCTGGGGCAGGAATTTATCCCTCCAGGTAGCTCCCTCAGTGATCCATCATATTCCCAGTAATCTGCCATTTCCTACGAGGCTCCACCTCCTAACAGCATGTAAAGCTCATACATAAATCACAATATCCAAGTATAGGAGGTTTTTGGGAGACATTCCAGATCTAAATATTAACAGTTTATTTTAAACATATCCAGCATATGATTGGTGTATTTTTAACTGTAATTATAATAGTACCTCAGAGGCCTTGCAATCTAGCAGTTAACTAACAAAGCATTTTACAGAATTTATCTTTACATAAGAGCCAAGTCAACATGGTCTTAATATGTGTTTAAAATATAACCTGGGTGACAAGTCAAGGGGATGGGAGAGTGCTATATCTAAACACTACTTAAAGCCCCTAAAAATTCCTTAGCTAAAACATTGCCATATATATTTAGAGTCCTCTGTTCAAATGTGTCTTTTTAATCCCTCACCATTTTTATTTTAAACAGAAAGAAGGGACCTTATACATATTGTCCTCAGTTGTTTCAAATATATTCAAGCTATGTTAAAGTTGTAAATCTTGACTGAAGCATTGTGGGTGAAAACCTCTCTAGAAAAGCAAATTGCAGCATATTTTAAATGTCTATCCAGCAGTTCACTGCCTTTTTAGACTAAGAACCTGAGTCTCTGCAAAAGTCAATGGGAGGAGAGTACAATGTTTGATAGGCACAGATCTCCTCCACAGCTCAACTGCTCCATTCCCTGTACTTAAACTGAACTCTGAGTCACAGCAAAGAATACGGGAGAGCTTTCTATAAAAAGCACTGTGCACTGCACTGCATGAAGAGGCTTCTCGACTCAAGATGCCAGGAAATAAGAACACTGTGGCTCAGAGAACTATTATCTATATCAAAATCCACTGCTCATCATGCATCATTTAGTACCAAAGAAAGAGGGTCTGCCACCACAGGTGAATTACTACAAAGACCAAGCCCCCAGGTAAACCCTTTAGCATGAAGACCCACATTTTCTCATCAAACAGTGTCTTGTGGTGAGGGTGGAAGATTGAAAAATACTTTATTTTAAAAACAAAATAATAAAAAATAATCTAAATAGGATCACCTTATAGCTAAGGTTTTTAAGTTGCTATTTCAAGTGTGCACAAAATCCTAAGTTACTGATGAGACAAAACTTATTCCCATACAATTTTATAATAACACTATGTTTAAGACCTTAACAATCTTGTGAAAAATGACCATTTTTGAAAAACAGCAGAGTGCTTTATCCATTTTTCCAAAGTCCACCTGTAAGCCCTTGATCTAAATCCTGCTGTTTTGCAGCAGCTGTAAAGGCACTGTCTCATCTTCTCTCCTGATCAATTGTGAACCGCTCTAATGCTACCAGGCCTCTTCTGTCCACAACTGTAAGTCAAGATCTCCAGTACCATTTCCATGGATGGCATAAAACCCCATATCTCCTGGAAGATTTTAAATTGCTCACAGTCCTGCTTTTGCTCATTTATCTGCTGATCAGAGACAGACCAGACACAGGAAAGGAATCCTAAAATAAGTGAAAGTATTAACCAGGGAGGGCCTGTTTGATCTGTGATTAAACTTATTCATGGTCAGTCATCAGTTAATGTTTTCAATTAATCATAACTTCTGCTTCTTTAGGTAAGCTGTAAGCTCATAAGTTCAGGGATTCAAGACAATGAAAACACAGATAAACATACTCTTTCCCCACAATTATGCTTAATATTATGAGTGGCTTCATTATATAGTGTGGGTGTAAGTGTTCTCAGGTAATCCTCTATTGTCTTCAAAATCCAAACTACAAAAAGCCCTTTGGAGACTGTTCTTAAGAAGGACTGGCCTGGCTGGCTGGACTCCATGCACTGCTGCAGCCAGGACTCTGATGCTGCAGATGAGCAAAGCCAAGCAAGCAGTAAGCTTTGCAAGGATTCACTCTAAGTGAGGCACACACTGCACAGGGACAGTCACAGATGTGTTCTGGCCACAGACAAGCTACAAGAAATCTAACATCTGGAATTGGTTGTTGTCTACTTCTATTTTCCCTATTAAAGGCCTAAAGAAACTTTTCGTGTCAATAATCTAAACAAGGTTCCTGATATAAAGCATTGCAAAATTTCTTCTTCAGTCATGCCTTGGAGAGCTTCCCCAACGGGGTCAAACAAGGACATGCTTTTCTACAATGCTGACGCCAGAAATTTGTAACCTGGTACATTTGAAGCGTGTTCATTTCTTAGAGAGCCCATGCTTTATTGAATTTTTTAAAGGGGTCTATGAAACTACTCTTCCCACCAAAGAAAACACTGTCCATATCATTTTCCTATACAGTCCTCAAGATCAGTCACTACAAATTTATAGGTACTATTATTGCTGGAATTGGAATGCATGTTATAATCCTTGTACATATTTAATGTTTCCTTCTTGCTTTTCAAAGATAATTATCAAATTGATGGTGTGTCTTTAAACTGATGACATTTTAGAAATACAAGACTTGGCCCTATAAATACATATGTCAGTAAAAATAAAGTTATACTGTTTGTTCCTAAACAAGCAACAATCAAATAAAAAGCCTAAGACAAAAATACATCAATGACCCCAAGAGGACTCAGGGCTTGGTCTGGTCAGATGGACATCAAAATACCTCAAACACAGATGGGCCCAGTGGCACAGACCTATAACCCCAGAACTCTGGGAGTCTGAGGCAAGAGGATTATAAGCTCAGCCTAAGTAATTTAGTGACTTCCTGAGACCCTTCCTTAAAATTCAGAAAAGGGGTAAGGGGAGGAGCTGGGCATGTACCTCAGTGTGAAGGCACTGGGTCTGATTCCACACATCACAAAATAAGCCAAACACACTTGAGTTGCTGGTCTAACACTACCGGATACTAGTTAAGTTGCATAAACTCACTATCTTATTAGACTACTATTTTATCAGACTATGTACGTTTGAAGTTACTGATCTAGGCACAGGAATCTGACGAGTTCTTGAAAAGGCAGGCATAGCCAAGCCATAAATGGAGGGAGTTAGGGAGTTGGACAAAGATGGAAGCTGAGTGTTTTTCTTTTGATGGTACTGGAAATTGAACCCTTGACACTGAGATGCATCCCTAGCCCCTTTTTTAGTTTGAGACAGGGTCTCACTAAGCTGCCTAGACTAGGCTCAAGCTTCCAATACCCATAACCCCACCCTTCCAAAGTGCCACTATGCTGGCTAGCGTATGTTTTTAGAGAGAAAGAGAAAAAAAAAAAGAACTGTAGAGAAAATAGGACCAACTAAATGATACCTGAAGAGTTCGGCTTGAGCAAATAGAAAAATTCATCAACTTGTTAGAGGTACATTTATAATACAGAGGAAAGGTAAATCTCTAACCATAGAAACAGACGAAGAAATCATACTTTGGCGCAGGCTCCCTTGGTTGCACGCTATAACAAATCCTAAAAAATATTTTAAAAATCCTGCTCATCATGCAGGAATGGTTAAAGAAGATGTGGTACCTATACACAATAGAACATTATACAGCAATAAATACAGATGTGAAGCATTTGAACAAAAATAGGGCCACCTAGAGTCAATAATGTTCACTGAAATAGACCAAGCACGAAAGACTGACTGTAGATGGGTGTCTCTCTTATGAACTACACAAAAATAATGACATAAAGGGCTCTAACATGAATGACAGGAGAGGCAATGGTCAGATAGGAAAGGGGTGACCCTCTGAAAAAGGGGTGGATATAGACACTCACTGATTCCCCAAGCCCTAAGGTTCTAATGTGTTACAGAATTTGGAATTCATGTATTTACAAAAAAAAAATGAATTTTTATGTCATATGATTTTTTTCACCACAATAAAATTACTGGGAAAAAAACCGATAGCCTCAAGGTCTTGAGATGCCCATTTCCAGGTATAGGGTAAGAGATTAAAACGTGTAGTATTTTCAAATCTCCTATTACAAAATGTATTTGCTTAAGCAGCATACTTGATCATCTCGTATCATCTATAAAAACATAAGGGAACTTGTCCTTCAGTAGTCTCCAAAGTCAAGAGAGTTACAATCAGACATCAACAGAACACCAAGTCTGAAGAATGGGATTAGGTTGATGCAAAAATAATTGCAATTTTAGATATAAGAAGAACAAAAGGAGCTAGTTTTGGCATAAGCATATGTGCCTAATCTACTTATAAACGTTCCTTGCACCTACATAGTGACCGGTAGGTTTAAACTCCATAAATATTTGTTACATCAAATTCAAAAGGCTCCAATTTTGAAGAGCAGCTCATAACCTCTTATGTATCAAGGGAATGAAAGAAGCCCTGGAAACCAATGAGAGGAATCTCTCCTCCATAGTGCCTCAAATACAACAGATGTTTCAGGGGAGAAATCTTGTTTCCAATTCTCAAATGTCTAGAACCATAAAAACTACTTCACAAAAAATGCTCCTAAAATAAGCTGGTCTTGTACAAGGCACGATCTCCTCAACAGATACCATCCTTCCATCCTTCCACAGGACCCACACCACATTCCCAAGCATTTTCCTTTTCTTCTTATAGCTCAGCTGGCCATCTCTAGGCTATACTTACTTGTGAAAGGACTGTCTCTAATCTCAATAGATCATGATCACAATTCAGCCAGAAATTAGTTTAAATAAAACAAGGGCAGACTCACAGACCTTTATCACCACAAGGCTGACTTTATTGGTTCATGACTCAGATTGAGTATCATTTCTGAGAATGCAGTATTCTAATAATGATAATAAAAAAATTACATCCAGGGAGGGGGAGGATTGTCTTAAGGGTTTCTTATTTAAAGTGGGAACAGAAACCAAAAGGAACTGAGTTGGTCAAGAGAAAGAAAATGCAATGTAGATTCCACTTCTCTTACAAGCAAAATGTTCAAAAAAATTCTAACTTTTAAAAAAATTACTTCACAAGAAATTGTGATAGCCCCAAAAGAAAAGCACTAACCAAAAGAAAATAAATACCAGTATCAATCCAACAGGGAAACTCAATGGTGAAATAGAAAATACCCCTTTGATATATGTGCTCACTCCTTTCTGCCTCTAGTTTTCTGCCTGTCATCCCAACTCTTTTCCTCTCCCCCCACCCCCCGCCTTCCCCTCTCCTTCCCACACTCCTACCTCTCAGTTTGTCTTCTCTATAACTCACCTGACATTGAAATGGGGTTGTACTTTATCTCTGGACAAGTTATACACACAGGCAGACAACAAACAAGTGTACTTTACACTGTGACACCTTCCAAAGTCCTCTTCAATTCACAAGTGGGACCAGGAAAGACAATATCCATTACTTCACTTGGTATTAAGGACAGATGCTGCTCTTCAGATATTTACTCTCATGAAACAACAGGCAATTTACTGGCAATGGGCCACAGAGCTCTTTGACAAACTAACAAATACTATGTACTTTTCTATCTCTCCCTATATCTACCCACATACCAGAGTAAGAAGCTCTTATCCAGATTAATAGAAATCATTCAAGTTTCAGATACCTCCCATTCAATTCATCTCGCAAACTTTCCCTTTGGTGCCTTTTCCTTCACTTATACCAATTCTGCTGATTCCAATGAAAATAAGCAAAGCTAGCTATGTGGTAGCTGGAGTTTAGGACATAGGTATGAACAATCTTCAGCCCTAGTGGATATGCCTCCCCAAAGAAATAGCCTACACTTCAGTACAAGCAATCATAACCTCTAAAAATTGATTCTGATGGAGTCAATATTGATCCAAATCACAGAAGAGCAATAAAGCCTCACTCATTATGCTCAGATTTTATGGCTTAAAGAGATGATAATGGCAAAAAAACCCAAAGATTACTGGAATTGGTGAGTCACAAAGCTCTGGTCCTGAAAAGGTTTAAGAACCAGAAATGCACTCATCACTTGGCCTCGGAGCCCGCCTCAACAAATATTGGACAGAAGTATACCCTAAGTAACTTCAAAATACTTCCACTGTGGAAATTAACTATAAATCTTTGATAAGACATTTCTATGCTTGTTTAATATATGTAGTGTAATCATATTAGTACAAAGGTAACAAATATGGCCTGATACAACAAAATCAGCCTGACAACTTCAAAATCATGTTTCCATCCAAGTTTTAATCCTAAAATTCTTTATATACCCATCCAAGCTCTTTTCCAAAGGGGGATAAAAACAACTACATCATATTTACATTTACCTGAATCTTTATATTTCAGCTGACTAAATTAGGCCACAAATGCAGTTAATATAGAATCAGTAGACTTCATGACTCTGTATTGTGTAACGATGTGATATATATGTAGGCTTACATAAAATCAAAGAGCCTCTAGAATGTATAGCCAACTGAAAATAATCTGTATTGAACTCATGTGAAGCAATATGTTACCTCTTCAAATCTCTTGAGTACTATTACTGTCCCCATTTTACATCTGGGTAAGCGCATCAGCACAGCTGTCTTGTTTTACTTATTCACTGCTGGGACACATTACCCAACACCCACAGCTTAACAGAGGAAAGGTTTATTTTACTCAGTTTATTTGTTGGCAGCTGGCAATGAAAGGAAGGGTCTGGCAAAGAACAGCTGCTGAGGGTAACATCGGAGGAAGGATCTGGGACTTCATGAAGAAGCTAGCATGGGAGTATATATCCTTCAAGGCCACATACCCAGTAAAGCACCACTCCCATGTAATCTACCTCATGCCTATAATCTGCCATTCTAGTAATCCACCCCTCTTGCCCAGGCCCCACATAGTCCACAACATCCAAATACATAGGAGGACATTTAGGGAAACATCCCACATCCAAACCATAACATTGGCCACATAGATGCTGACGGTCACACTTTTTTTTTTACAACACAGTAATGGTACCACCAGAAGTCACAGCTTAGAGCACAATTGTGTATGTTTTAATAAATTCAAGGAAGCTAGTAGGTGGCAAGAAATCCAAAAAATACATGTTATATATAACACACCTACGTGTATATGTCATATCATATACGTATATACCTTAATTTTACTGAGGGTGCTGAAGACAGCATTGCCATACTTTTCAATCAATCCCTGAGCCTTGCTTTACTAAGCCTTCTAAACTGAAACTGCTTCTGGTACCACATACCAATAATCACTAAGAAAAGAAGCAATCCTGACGTGTAAAGTAAACGCAGTAAGCCCAAAGCCTGTGGCTAGAAATAGAAACATGCCTTTGGCTTTCCACCCCCATGTGGTTACTCATATTTGAAAAACAATTTCATCAAGCATGGATTTTCAATCAATATCCTTGGTGTGATGTTGGCTGTGGCCTGTTCCAGGTACTAAAGATACAGTAAAGAACAACAAGATACCTGCCTCCACATATTTCTGTTTATAGTGACCGAATAATTACCAGAATCTAACATTCAATAAATGAACTCAGTATGCAACTAGGTAACACAACCCTACTCAACTTATTGCCTCCAAGTTAGTCAATGAGCAACAAGTGTTTATTACATTTTATAGTAGTCTACTAATGTCCATATGCATAATAATGTTAATGATATGAAGGACATAACCAACCTCCATGCTAGTAGAGCAACAGCTCCTGTGATGGCATCATAGAGAAGCATTAAGTAGGTGGGAAAAATAGCCAAAATAGGGCATTACTATCCATCCAAATGCCTGGCATAACCATAAATGACCAAAAAAGAAAGAAGACATTTGTCTCAATGAAGTGGTTCTGAAAAAAAAAAAAAGGGAAGTTAAAAAGTAGTATAATATATTTCAATGCTAGGCACTACTAACCCACCATCTCAAAAGAAAAAAAAAATCAATTTGCCCCAAGAATTGGTTAATATTCTTAGTCTGGCTGAGAAAAGCCTTTCTAGACTTACAATAGAATAAAACCAACTAGCAATAATTGCAGAAGCTATTCAGTAGAGTTCTTCTATCTACCCTATTCTCACTTTTGCTTTTAAAAACACGAAGATAATGAGTGGGGGAACCTCAGTTATCTGGGCACTGGGACAAGACCACACAGTGTGTGGAACCATGGCAGCTGGCTGAGTTGACCAGGCCACACTCTTTCTGCTCCACCTTTGGCCATGACCACTAGACCACATGTCCACACTGTGTTCTCGGTAATTAAAAGGGAAGATTTTTTTTTTAAACCATACCAGAAAATGACTTTGCTTTTAGGATGTGTTTACTTGTTCTGGTATTTTTTTCCAAGGTCAGGGGACAGGACTTTTTGGACTACAACAACAAAACAATGTGGTATCATTGGTATCCTGAGCCCTTCTGACTTGAGCATGCCGAAACCCAATTCAGTAAAGCCAAACATAATTTTTCAAAAATGCTTATCTTGTCCCACACCTCACCACAAAGCAAACACTCTAATTCACAGACTTCCTAATACTCTGAATGCCTCTGTCAATACATTTTTAAATACCTTTTTTCTTTTAATTTGATCACTAACAAATATTACCACCTTCTAGCTTCTGCAGTAGAAGAGCCTGCTGCAGAAATGGACACAGATCCAGTTCAATCATTCTGTAAATGAACAGTCACTCCTAAAAGATTTTTCTTTTTTATAATTGCCTTCCCATAGAATGGGGGAAAAAAATCCGTGAAGCTAATTCAATTATACTCTCCACTCCCATGCACCACTGCCATAACACCTGCATTCCAACTACCAATGGTGTTTGTTATGGTTTGTATCTGGAATGTACCCCAAAACCCACATATGTATTTGGATGTAGTAGGATAACTGTGGAACAGTGTCTGTTGGGAGGTAGGGCCTAGCTGGAAGGGGCTGATGCCTGGGGTTTGACCTGGAGGGATTGTGTCAACTTATTGAGATTGGGGGGTACCCAGAAAAGAGCTTTCAAGTGTTTGTAATTGATTTGTAGGGCTAGGAAGAGAAGGAGGGGCACGGGGGGCTTCCCTGGCAGCTTCAGTAAGTAAAGGAAGGAAGGAAGAAATACTATTACAGCTTCTTCCTGGGAAAGCTCTGGTCTTGCAAGAGTCTCCAGATAACAACTTGTTCTCTTCACTTGGTTTTGTGTCTGCAATGCTCTCCAGCCTCTGCCATGCGCTTTCACTGTTGCTGGCTAATATCAATATACTCCGTGAGATCTGAAACTGAGCTAACTAAATCTTTCCTTGCTTAAGTGTGGATGTTGGGCATTTTGTCCCAGCAACAAATAAGTAACAAAGACAAGGCTGCTGCTAGAGATGATAGGTCTCACTAGGGAATGACTCTCAAGGTCATATCATGGCCTCAAGTGTCTCTAAAACAATAGCTACATTATACATAATAAACACAGACTGCACAAGAAAGAATATATGATGTGACAGTAGAATACAAAATGTTCCAAAGAAATTAGTGGGTATGGCTGAAAAGGGGAAGCGACTCTAACATTCTATAGCACAGTAGGATAAGTATGGTTGAAAATTAATTATATCAAAATGGCTATTAGGGAGGACTTTGAATGTTTCCAACACAGAAAAATGATAAATATCTGAGGTGACAGATATGCCAGTTACTATGACCTAATTTTAGGCATTGTACTAAAATATCACAATGTACCCTACAAGTGTATACATCTAATATATGTCAATTATAATAAAATATATATTTTAAAAATAAAGGAATTATTAGGAAATCTACAAACCTAGGATTAAATATGTATCAGAGAATGTCTAGAAGAAAAAAAATCAGAGGTTTGATTGTGGAAAACTATGAATTATTACCTAGAAGGACGAAGAGACTAAGTACAGTCACCAAATAGCTCCAAGATGGGAAGAGAGAGAGAATGTTCAATGACAAGAACATCAGCCGGTGGTAATGTCCCTCTCAAACATCAGGCCTCTAACTGTTACAGGTTAAATAAAACTAAGGAGATGTGCAACTAAAAGTAATGTGTGATTCTGGATTGGACCTTGGACTAGAAAACACTAAATATTAGTGGGATAACTGCAAAAAAATTGAAATGCATATAATATATAATGATATTTTATTAACATTTATTTCCTGGTTTCATCATCAGGGTGTGATGTTTTGGTCATCTAGGTGAAGGGTGTTTTAGAATTCTTTGTAAATTTTTTGAAGGATTTTTATAAATCTGAAATTATTTGAAATGAAAAGTTAAAAATTTATTCTCAATGAACTATTGTAAATACCTATGCACAGAACCACAGCCTCTCTTAAAGTCTTGATTTGCTAAGATGTCATCTTCCAGATATGGGAAAGAAAATAGGGAATGCTTAATTTGGTCTTAAATCAAACTCAAATAAGCAACTGCTGATAGAAATCTTTGGTGACAGCCTTGTTCATGCCAACCTCTTCAGAGACTGGGCAGTAGTTAACAGTAGGAACACAACATGAAGCAAGGAACTTCCAGAAAAAACACAACTGGGTGTAGGTTAACAAAACATGGAGCAAGATGAACAATGACGATCCTGTAATATAGATACAGAGATTGACAAGCATCTTCCACCACTGCTCTGAGAAGAAATTGGAGCCGGAACAGCTGAGGAAGCACAGACATCAGCCAGCTAGAGGAATGCATCAAGGCTGAGGGTGTATGGGACAACAGCTCTGGCAGTGGTTAGGTAATGCAGCTCTTGGGGCTCCTTGAATTGGAGTGGGATGTTGCCCACTGAAGAGCTGGAAAGACCTTGGCAGCACTTAAGAATGTCCAACAGACTGCTAACTGCTGCTACAGTAGAGAGGTGTAGGTGATGCACAAGTTCCTTTCTAGGTCATGCAGCCCGGCAACTGAGGACACCAACTCAAGTCAAAGATAGAGTGCACATTTGGCTGGAACATCCTCTGTTACTCAATATTCAAACATGAGCATGGAGGGAAGGCTGCTAAAAATGAATGATGCCTACAAGAACTGGAAAAACTACATCAGTTTTTTTTTTTAAAGACTACTAGAAATAGGTAGGATGATATCTTGAGCATTTGAAAGAAGAGCTGAGAAAAATGATGGGTGTTAAACCAAGAACAGATTATTTTAAAAGAAAATATATTTTATATAGCATAAATCATGTGATAGACACTGTTCTAAGTATTTCAACACACAGTTTTGTATTAAAAAGGGTGCGATACAAATGACCAATAAACATGAGAAAGATTTTCAATCTCATTAGTAACGTAAGAACTGCAAATGGAAACATGATGGTGTTTTCCCTAGTAGACTGCACATATATATACAGAGACTCACAATATGCACTGTTCCAGGTGTAGATAAAGTGGGTACCCTCAAAAGACAGTGGACTTTTGGAAAAAATATTTTTTCTACAAGAGAAAACAGTTTGGAAATGTATAAGCCATCCAACCTAGCAATCCGAATCAATCTGTACCCTAACAAGGCTCAAAAGGTAAACTAAAACATGTGAAAAAATTCTGTAAGACAGTATGTATGAGAGTGCATGTGTAGAGGGATATATACTATATGTCTACATTTTTAACTCTAGGGAGAGACTTCTCTCAAACATCAGAACTGAGAATGGGAGGTTCTATCTAAGTATGACAACATAATTGTAACCAATGCCAATCACACAGGAAAAGTCAAGAGACATTTAAAAGAATAAATATGACTCACAGAGATCCCTCCACTGTGACTGTTAACAAAATTAGCATATGCTGAGTGTGAAAAATTCAAACAATTCAGAAATGAAGGTTCAGAGTTTCTTTCACAACCAACCCTATTCCCCAAAGACTATGCTAAAATAACAACGACAGAAATAAAGACCAATGACAAAGAAGGGCATACAGTCCACTTTAAATGAGAAAGGCTCAAACCAACAAAAGTAGTGGTATGAAGTTGGAGTCAACAAAAATCTGAGGCTTGGAGAAAATGCTGAAGAAAATCAAAAGGATCCTTTTATTATACCTAGATCTCAGAAATGAACAAAGTGATGAAAATACTAAAAATGAATTTATGAAAATCTATAAGGGCAAGTAGATATTATGATGTGAATTTTTTATATTCCCCCAAAATTCATACGTGGAAAGTTTAATCACCAATGTGATGACATCAGGAGGGAGGACCTCTGGACAATGATCAGGTAGCCAATGTTCATGCACTCATTTGCATATGTGTAGAACAGTAGGTACATCACCTTTGATAGAGTTTCACACAGCCACCACAGCCATGATACAGGAACTACCTCATCTCTACAGAGGAATCTCCTGATTCTACCCACTCCCACTGTCCTCATCCCCTGGAAATTGTTACTTTATGCTCTATTTCCACAATAGTCATTTCAACAATTTTATAAAATAGAAGCATATGTTATAGATTCTTTTCAGATGTGTTTTTTCTCACTTGGATAATGTCTTTTAGATCCATCCATGTGGCATATAAATAGTTCATTCCTCTCTATTACCAAGTAATTTCCCACCATATTGATGTACCAATATGTTTAACAATTCACCCATAGGAGGACATTTGGGGTGTTTCCAGTTTGGGGCTATTATGAATAAAGCTGTTACAAAAACATTTGTACAAATTTTTGCATGAATGCACATTTTTATTTCTCTGGAAAAAATGTTCCAGAGAAATTGCTAGGTCACATGATATGTGCATATTACGTTTTACTATACACTGCCAAGTGACAGGCCAGAGAGGTTGCATCATTTTACATTCCCACCAGCAATACATTACTATAAGTGAATCCATTTTCTCTGTATCCTCACCATCAATTTATATTTTCACTACTTTTAGTTTTAGTCATTCTGATATGTATGCAGATTAGCTCACTGTGGGTTTAGTTTGCATTTCCCTGATAGCTAACGACAATAAACTCACTATGCAGCCCAGGCTGGCCTTGAACACCTGGCAACCATTCTGTCTCAGCCTCCTGAGTGCTGGAATTACAAGCATGTGTCACCAAGCCCAGCTATTATGCAGTGCTGGGGATTGAATCTGGGGCCTTGCACTTCCCAGGCAAGCACTCTAGTCACTGAGACACACCTCCAACCCCAGACAAGCTTTTATGTCATCTGCACATCCTCACTGTAAAATGTCTCTTCATGTCTTTGTCTACTTCATAACTGAATGTTTATCTCTATTCTGAGAGTCCTTTTTAGATTTTAGATGTCTTTTATCAGTTACATGCTTTGCACATATTTTCTTTCCCTCTGTAGATAACCTTTTTATCCTAACCTGTTGCATACACACAGGAAAGTTTAATTCTGGCACAGAAAAAAAACTTTACCCTTTTTTTCATTTTATAGCTCATTCTCGTAATGCCACATCTACACATTCTTCACAAAGCCCTACATCCCAACAATTTTCTTTTACATGTTCTTCTGAAGGTTTTATAATGTTACATCTTGAATCAATTTTCTGTGTAAGATATGAGCTTCAAGTCACAGTGTTTTTCCCCTTGGATGTCTATTATGTAGTTGAAAAAGCTGTCCTTCCACCATTGCATTGCTTTTGCATTCTATCTAAAATCAATTGGGCAATCTGTGTGAGTCTATTTCTGGGTTCTTTATTCTAGCCCATTGATTTATGTGTCTATCCATCTGTCAATACCATAGTCCTGATTATTGCAGCCATAAAGTAAGGCTTAAAATATGACAGAATAATTACTCCTACTTCATTTCTTTTCAAAATTTTTATTAGCTATTCTAGTTTCTGTACTTTTATGTATAAATTTTAGAATAAGCTTGTTCATAGCTACAAAAAAGCTTGCTGAGATTTTGATAGCAATTACATTACATCTACAGATCAATTTGGGGAGAACCGACATCTTTACAATGTTGATTCTCCCAATCCATAACGTAGTATGTCTCTCTACTTGATTAGGACTTTCATGAGCATATTGTAATTTACAGTATATAATCCCTCTGTATGTTTTACTGTTTATACTTAAGTATATCATTTTGGAAATTAGTGGCTGTAAGCAATATTATGTTTTCAAGTGTAGTAACCATATGTTTATGCCTATAGTATGGAGATATGACTGACTGGAGGCAAGGTGTTTATCTTATGTCCTATTACCATAGTGACCTCACCTACTAGCTCTAGGAGGTCTTTTGCCCACGCATATGTGTGTGATGTGAGGGTGAGTAACTACAAAAACCCCCCAACACCCTAAGAAACTTCCTCCTACATTTGTTCCTGGACTCCCAACTGACTCTGGCTCAAAAGCCTATGACGCAGCTACACAAATGCCTCAAGAAGTCCCTGGCCACAGAAACAACATGCATCCAAACCCCTTCCCTCCCTGCCAACCCACCATGTATATTAATCTTAGCTCCCCTTCAACCAGGTGCTACAACCCATTGTGCTGAGCCCCTGCTCATTATAGCTATCTTTCTGTCTGAACTAGTGTCCTGTCATTCTTCTCAGCAAAACCTTAGAGCATGGTGTCGAAACTTGGCAGAGAGCGACCGGCCATGTCCTGGCTCCCACTCTAGATGGACAGGCCCCCGGCTGAATCTCTCCCTCCCCTGCTCTTTCCTTGAGCCCAGAAGGGCCCTCAGTACCCACCCACAACCCCCTTTCCACTTGCTACTGCTAAATTGCCTTTCTCTAGTCTTAACCTTTGGTCCTGATTGTTCCTCTGTCTCATAGGTGAATGTTGGCCCACAACTAAATGAATCATGCGGATGCCTGACTTTCATACTGTCATCTCATCTCCTGATTGGACTCTGAATCACAAGGAAAATCCTTGATTCAAACCAATGTTCACTTTTGAATTACCATGAGTCAAATCTCTTTCACCCTGCCTCCTGAGAGCACTCCCAGCACTCAAGATTATCTTGTTAAAAATAATAATAACAATCCACAATCTAATCCCACTGGTCAAAAGAAATGCACTTGCAATCACACCATCCTCAAAAATCTAGATAATTTTTGTCACCAACATGGCAAATGACAGGAGATTCCTGTGTTCAGGCATTTTTCACTGCCTGCTCTAGACTCCTCTATTAACACTGTTCAACCAGCCAATCCTCTTGGCCCAGTCCAGTCCTCTCCCACACCCTAGTACTCTTTCCACTCAAGCCTCCTGTTGCACTCCACCAATCACCTCCCTTTCTTTGTTCATATTCTCATACAATTTATCCCACCCAGGATCTTTCTCCCTCAACTATCATAGCTGCTGCCTCCAACAGGTGCTACACAAATGCCTCAAGAAGCCCTTGGCCACAGAAACAGAGGGCCTCATTGGAATCTACATGCCCTTTAACCTTGTTGACCTTTCTCAAATCAAATAAGGTCTAAGTTCTTATGATCTCCCTTGACATCATTACTAAGAAATTTTTTTAACTCATTCAAGCTTATGATCTTCCCTGACATGACCTCTATGTCATCCTTTCTTCCACTCATACTCCCAAGAAAAAGGATCAAGTCTGGCAAGTGACCTACATGTTTACAAAACTTTGATGTATTTGTAAAATCACTCAGGATCCCTCAAAAAGACCCTTAAGAAGTTCTTTCCTGCCTACCTAATGAGGCCCTTCAAAAATACTCTAATCTGGATCCATCAACCACTGAAAGTAAACTGATTATAAATACCTTTTTTATCTTCCAATCATCGTCTGGGACCAAAAAAATTTTTTTAAGGCAGAGTAGAAGACAGAATAAATTAGCAGAAGACAGGTCAAATTAATTATCAGATGTTGGAAGCAACCTTACAAGGTCATAAGGGGTCCTAAAAGTGAAATACCAATAAAAGCTATGGACATCAATGGTCTTGCTTTGGTTGTGCTAAAGAGAGCCACTGGGCAAAAGTTCACACCAACCCTCACCCTCCTGCAGACCCATGCATGCCCTCAATATGATAAAAAGGGTCTGTGGAAGATAGAATATCCATTCCTCAATTCAAGGAATCTCCCTTCCTTTCCTGGACATAGCCACTCAAGTAATGCTCCACATCTTAGGTAAACCAGTCTCTCTTCTCCTGGGCACTGAGGCTACCTTCTCAATTTGACCAAAGTACAAGAAAATTCTAACCCTGACTGAGACTTCTAACATTGGGATGGATGGACTAATTACTGTTACCACCTCACCTCTGGCCTGCCAATATGGGCCTTTCCTTTTTACCCACTCTTTTCTCATCCCTCCCACCTGTCCTACCTCCATCATGGGTGGAAATTTAGTGGCTAAATTCCACACAATATCCCCATACCTACCTCTCACTCTAAGGTAACCCCACAGTACTCAATTCTTTCTCATCCTCCCCCTCACCTTATGTACAAAAAAAAATAATCCTATTGTTCCTTCACAACATACCAGATCTCCTCTCCCACTGGGCTCTCTAACCTCTATCCTTCTAAACTTCAGCTCTTCCATACCAACCTCCTCCTCAATCCATACAGTCAACTGTATCCCTTAACCCAAAGACACTTCTACCTGATATCTGACCCTCTTCACAGCTGCTGAGAAGTCCTAGCATATTTTCTTCCAGACCTGGCTGATACTATCCCTCATCCCCTGTCCAATCCAGACATAATCATTTTTGTAAATGGCTGCTCCACCCAAGAAAAGATCAAAAAAGCAGAGTATACCACAGTCACAACCTTGACTACAGTCAAATACATTCCACTACCTGAGGAAACCACTTCACAACCAGCAGAGCTCATTGAACTCAGTCTTAAAGGGAAAATATCTTTACAGGTTCCAATTGCACCTATCACATCCTTTATTTACATGCTCTGTTGTGGCAGAGAGGTGATTTCTTACAACCACATTCTTACCAGAGAAAAGGGCAGCTTCTAAATCCCCCTCCAAATCATCCCTGTTTGTATTAGCTTCCCAAAAGGACCACCACCACAACCAACACCCTTTTCTCCTTCACCTTGATCCACCCATCATACTGGATACTGGATAAAATCTAAAACTGGCAAAACAAGAAGGCGATATTCTGCAGTCCCTGGCAAACACTCAATGGCCAAATCATTCTTCCTCGACAACAGTGCCACCAAATCTTGCAGGCTATATACATGATGCCTTTCTTGTTGAGTCCAAACTATTAGGATAGCTGCTCAGAACTCTCATCTTTTCCACTTCTTCCCAGGAGTCAAAACTCCAAATTAACACCAAGCCCTCCCCACCTGCCACAGGTCTCCTGTGAACAAGGAACCATCCAGCCACCTCTTTACTTCATTCACATGCTCCACCACCACCACCAGATAAAAAATAAAGTCTTTCCTCATCCTGGTAGGTACCCTTTTGGGGTAAATTATGACTTTCCCCATTAGCAAGGAGGATATACATTCAGTCACATGGATCCTGCTGACCAAAATATTTCACCAGTTTGATCTTCCCACATCATGCCAGTCAACAGGACCATTCTACCTCCAAAATAACTCATTCAGTGGCTCAAAGGCTCAGTATTAGGTAAACACTCCACATCCCCTACAACCCACAGTCCTCTAGATAAGCAGCAAAGGCTAACCAGCTCCTCAAGCAACTCCACACAAAATTCTCTTTTGAGCTTTCTTTTCTATGGTCATCACTTCTGCCCATAGCACTCACACAGTCGAGATGCCCATGGACACCCTCCTTTTCAAGTCCTCTTAAAAGTATATACAGTTGTCCCTTCACACTCACTAGACTCCCTTCTTCCTCTCTTCCCCTTCTCATGGACTATATTGCCATTCTTAATCTTATGACACATCTTCCTAGTATGTTGTTTCCTGCATACTTCAACTCTTTTCTATGCCTCCAACCCCCTGACCCATGAAATCCAGGGAATTAAGTCCTCCTAAAAAACTAACACAAACTCTCAAATATCACTTCTCATGCCCCTATGAGGTAATTCTTACCACCCTGTAAAGAAACTAAATTATCACAAATATCCACCTAGTTCCACAATTCCAGTCTGAAAAAAGTCAAATCCCCTGTTACTCATGATTCCCATCTACCTCTCCCTCCAACAGGACAGCCTAACTGATACATCATCTCTACTCTAGGGCTCACCTGACAAAAACTCACCAGGATTTAGAAAAATATATACATGACCTCAATATCCCTCTCCTATTCACACTTCAGAGACTTCATCCACACTCTCCTCTCAGATCTTTTCTGGTATCCCACAACCCATATGACCCTTACAGGTCTTGTTTCAAGGCTTCTTTGTGGACCTCACTCCCACTCAAATCCTCTTTTTCTCTTTCTGTCTCCATCTCTTATGTTTCAGGTGTTTCTTGCTCTTTCAGGCCTCCCCCTCCTTAACACACCACCCCCCAAGTTTACCTATTTCACACCCTCAACCCCGCCCAGTCTCTCCTAAAGCAGACTAATCCTCAAGTGTCACAAGGATGCTAAATGTGTCTCTCCCCGTGAAGAAGCCAGCTCACCTGGCAGTCCTACTTTCAACTCACTTTGGCCCACCATAGCGGCCTCCATAAGTCATAAGTTCTACTGAAATTCATTTTTAAAATCAGCAAGTTCATTTACCCAAAATTCTGCCAACTACTTACAACTATTCTGCCTTAAGCCTACTGCTGACCGAATAAAAGGGTCTCTCTTCACCTACACATATTAACCTTTTGATTTAATACCTTTTTCACACGACATCACTCCTCCAGCATCCCTCTTGGATCTTAGGGACTTAAGTGTAACCTCACTCTTTCCATCCAGAGACACACAGATCACATGCCACTCCAATAAAAATTTTAACTCCCTTTCTTGGTTCATGCAAAAAAAAAAAAAAAAAAAAAAAACCCACCATCACTGGTCTTTTAACCAAAGCCATACATCAACAATGCTTATAACTAACACCCACCTTTTGGGGGCCCTGTCCCCTAGTTTATAATAAAACTACAGGCAGTTAACAAACATACTTCTCTTTGTAAACAGTCAAACAAAACCATGTGGCAAACAACTCCCCGGCCACGCAAATGGAACTAACCCAAAATCCATTACCTAACACCTCCAACCCTGACTCCAACAGAATCTTCCCAGAGTATGTCCATTCTCAGAAGGAAGGAGCTTTTTAAAGGACAGCAGCACCTCTCAAAAATGCAACAACAAAAAGTGTGGTAATCTCCACTTCACTGAAAACAAGTTAAAACCTAACTCAGGTACTCAGGTCACCCATCTGTCCAAAAGGGAACGCTGACTAAAACTTAGCCACCTAATCCTTTCCCCAAACCCATGATTTCTGAGAAACAAAAAAAGTCATTCATGAACAGGTGGCCCCTACCCTACTTCTTTCTCTCTAATCACCTTTACCCACACTGCTAATTCTAAGTTCCTTGGCTTCTTCCCCTAGTAGGCCTCTTGCTTGTGATTGCATTACTTCTCTTGTCCAACCCTTGAATTATTAATTTTGTTTTCAAATAAAAATGGAAGTTTATCTCTCAACATCTACAGGGGTATCATACAAGCCACAACCCACAACCAGGTAAAACACGTTCTCTTCTGGTAACAACTTGGATATAGCTTGATCCTCCAAAATGTCACACCTCCTAAGAGGAAGCTGCCAGATGAACAAGCTCTGACCCAACAATCCACCTCCTCAACCATAATCCATCCTGTTCTTTATATAAATATATATTTTTATATATTATACATACACAAATTTTTGTACATAAACCCTTTTATACAAAAACATAAATTTTGTTATATATAAATATAAATTTTATATATAAACATAAAACCTAAGTCCAAAAGTCCCCAAAGACCCTGATAAACTTCCTCCTACATTGGTCCCTGGGCTTTCAGCTGACTCTGGCTCAACAGACCATGACTCAGCTACATAAATGTTCCACAAAGTCCCTGGCCCCAGACCAACCTGGATCCAAACCCCTACCTTTCCTGTCAATTCACAAAGTATACTTATCATTGTTCCCCTTCAGTCAGGTGCTATAGCCCATTGTGCTGAGACCTGGCTACTTAAAGCCACTATTCTCTCTGAACTAGTATTCTATCACTCTTCTCAATGAACCCACAGAGAGAGAGAGAGAGAGAGAGAGAGAGAGAGAGAGAGAGAGAGAGAATGTGGAAAGGGGAAGTGATTTGGGTGCATACACACTCCTCATGATTTCCTACACAGACAATCATATTATCTGTATATATGGTTAACTCTATATCTTCCTTTGCGACCTGTATGTCATTTAAATTACTCTCTTGCCCTACACCACCAGCTAAGACCTCCACTATCATCTTAGATCAGGTGAAGAGAATGAACACCATTGACTTATCCCCAATCTTAAGGGGACAAGACATTTATATACATTTATATAGTCTTTCGCACTAAATATCCTGTTAGTGGTAAAGGTGTGGCTTTCACTCTCGGCCAAGCATCAAAGAACAAGCTCTCTGAATATAAAGTTTAATGGAATATAGGTTTCCCAGCGCGAAGAAACTGTATGGTTTTTGCCTACCTAGGGCACTCAATATAAAATTGCTTCTTCTTGAGGAAGCCAATCTTTGCAGTGCAGTGGGAAAGCATGGCCAGTCTGCTCACTTCATCTACCCCATCCTCTGGACCAAGTATGTGATTCAATAAAATTTATGTATGGGACTTCTTTGGAATTATTTTGCAAAAGCTCTCTTTCCACTATATTTCAATAAGCAGTCAACAAACAATAGCCCACGATCCAAATCCAGTTTGCTATCTGTTTTTATAAGTAAAATTTTATTGAAATGCAGTAATATTCATTCACTTACTTATTGATCATGGCTGCTTTGGAACCACCACAGCAAAGTTACATAGCTGCAACAGCCATATGGCCCACAAAGTCTAAAATATTATCTGGATAATCTCTGAAAAAGTTTACTGACACTAGTTCTTAATAATAAGATATGATCCTGAAGTGGATAGGAAACATCTCACCACTACATGGAAAGAACACATTAAAACTAATTCCACATATTAGGTAAGCTACCATATTCAGACGGCCAGAATTTATCATTCCCCAATATTTCTCAGTTATATAACCCACTAAACAGATCAGCTTTTTCTCAAGCAAGTTTTAGCTAGGTTTCCTTCAAATGAAAACAATTCAAATTCACTATGTAGATAAAAGCCATAATGCCCAATATAAGAACACAACTCTAATTTCTCTCTTCACTCTGTCTATCAATACATTTATTGTTCCCGTAGACTAGAATGTAACTGTGTGCTAAAACCTGTGATTTAAATAAACATTTTCTAAACGTTGCAAAATCAACTGATTTGGCATTTAGAGTGTTTTCCCCAAAGCAATCATCCTAAGATGCTACTCAACAGGAAAGAAAAGAATGGTAAACAAAATAACCTCCCACACTTCCCACCTCCCACACTTCTAATACTAAATCATTTGTTACAGGTCAACTGAGGTAAAATTATAAAAACTGAAGACAGGTGTGCCTATCAACATCTCCCTAAAATAAGAAAACTTCTCTAATGCCAGCCAGAAGAAGAGCAAGAGAAAACCAAAATTCACAAGGGAACAGATTTAACTAATTAGGGAGATGGTGATTAACACTGGAGCTGCTTACTGTCTACTGGGCATAAATCACCCGTAATGTTCCCAAAAGGATATCACAATGGGAGAGAAAATTATACCTACTGTTAGTATCAATTACATGGTCATCATTTGCCAGTATTTATTTGTCTCTTTAGAATACTAAAAAGTGCTCATAGGCATGGTTTTCAGTGCAACCTGTTATGTTCCTATGACAAAATAATTTTATATCATGTTGAGACCCAAAATTATTTTGTGTTTAAGCTTATTTAAACATGTACATTCTGGGGCAAAAAGATGTTTCTTTTGACAGTACACTTTCCATTAGCAAAGGCCATACTATAATCTATAGGTAAGCTGGAGTGAATAGTAATAGACCAATTATAAACAGGGAAAATATCAAATGGTAGGATAAGAGTGCAAGGGAATGCTGAAGACGGAGCTGGTGAAGTAGTTTTAGAACTTCTGCTTACTAAGGGAAAACAGCAGGGGTTTTTTTTTCTGTTTTTTTTTTTTTTTTTTTTTAACCAATACGAAGAATAGCACATCATGGAAGGATTTTTCTTTCTGGATATTTCTTCCTCACGTGTTTGATGAACCATTTAAGAGAGAGAATACTGTAAAAATGACTAAGAATCCTCAGATGGCAATTTGATTGTTTCTCTCTAGTAAAGACGAAAACCAAATGCATCTAGGACTACATCTGGGTTTAAAATCTACCTGTGTGCCACAATAGTGGAGACTGCCAGCCACCCACAGTGTCTTCTCTCCTCTTCTTCCTTGAAATATGCTGAATACTGGCAGGGTCCACGTCTGCCTGCAAGCAGCCTAAATCTCTCATTCTCCTCCACAGATAGATGTGGACAAATCATTTCATTTTGTTCAACGGATGTGATGTGTGCCCTTCTGAGTTCTTCAAAATGCTTGACCTGAATGCTTTCAATCCCATTTTTGGCTGGAAAATGACAATGACCAGAGCAACCTGGGAAGTCATGTGTTGAAGATGCCAGAATTCTGGGCTCTGAGATATAAATACCCTTCTATCTTAAGTTACTGTATTTTGGAATTGCTTTATTCTACGGCAACCTATGCCTATGCCCTACCACTCAGCCACTTACTTACTATCCATACAACTTGAAGTTTAGCCTTTCTAAACCTCAGTTTCATCATATGTGAAATGAAATTATAAGGCTCATTTCACAAAGCTATAAGAGAAACAAATTAAGATATATAACATAACCAATTCTGTACTTAGCAATAATAAATGCTTAAACTATTGGTGAATGATGCAGCAAAAATGAAAGCTTTCCAAAAGCTGCTTTTGAAGGCCTCTGGGACCAAGTAACAACTCAGCCCAAAGAGCCCTAAAGGCTTTCAAACGTGTATCTACATTTGAGAGCATCTCTATGGGTAGCAAAAGATTCAGAGAAAATCAGGCAATTTAGTCCAGGAGAAGAATTAAGATGAAACTACATTCCCTTATGGTTTAGCCTACAGAGTCTAATTCTAAATGTCCTACAAACTTCAGTAGTTGTCTATGATCAGCTGATTGAGTCAAATCATTTGTTAATATAGTATACAGATGAGTACTGAATGTGTCACGTTGCTAGATCACCTCAGCAGAGCAGACTAAGAAAGAGATACACAAATGAACTCAGATCATTTACACTGAACAGCAGCTTCTTTCTTGAAGCACAGAGTTCTACAGTCAGTGGAAAATATCCTTGCAGATATTTTCCCCTTTGGATAATGATCTTGATAATTAATTATTGACCCTCAGCTCCTGTGGATTCTCTTTTATTGGTGAGACATGGCAAGACTGAACTAGTAAGATCTCTGTAACTTTCTATAACCATGAGATTTGGTAAACACTGTAGTTGAGATCCTATGCACAGAGATAAAAGGACTGTTTTGGGACTTTCCCCAGGGCTCTCAAGTTGGTTTTACATGTTACAAGATGCACAACAACCAAAACATTATGACACCCAGCTGAGGCTAGCAACTCTGAAATGGGAGCATATCATCAGGCTTAACTGCTTCCTTCTACCTCCACAATACCTCACTGCTTATAATGAGATACAAGTCACTATGGCAACAAGAGGCTGAGTCAGAAGGCAACAATAAGAGATGCTTCACAATCTCATATATTTTTTACAATCCTTTATCCTATTAAAATGTATTTAAGATATACCCTGCACTCTACCTCACGAAGACATATGCTCAACAAACATTCAGTAAACCAGACTAGAATCTGCCTCCTTTAAGAGACTTAGGGCCTTTACACCTGCCTATCCAAAGGAGAGGCTTGGCGTAACATTACATACAACATCTACCACAGGGCTATGAGGCCAAAACTCAGGAACTACTTATATATAGAAGCCACAGCAATATCCACATACATCAACCTCGGAAGAAAAGAACTACCTCTAAAACTTGGTTTCTAAGTCTCAGGCTTCAGAGTGGGAGCAAGAATTACTACACAAAGAAAACAACAAACAGCTCAAGATCTTTATTCTTGCTCTACTTCCCTGAATTGTTACTTACAGGTTCCCGGCCATCCATGGCTTCCATCCAGAGCCTCCGGTCCTCTTCCGACAATGCCTGCATGGTGATAACCCCTGGCCTGCAGAGAAAGGAAGGACATGGATATGAACCCAGTACTACATAGAGGGAGAGTAATGGTGACCCTTAAAGAAAACCCCAATCAACAGAGTGAGAGGTCACTGAGATCAGTAACACCGAGAGGCACACCACGTGGCTTTTCTAAGCAACCTTCCAGTCTCAGCAAAACATACCTCCCTCCAACAGGCAAGAAGAAACACAGCAGCTGTATCTAAGGGATGAATAATATTCTTTTAGGAATGCTCAACCTATAGCCTGGCTTTTGGCCCTACTTTTTTTCATATTTTAATGAAAACTTTTTTTAAAAAGTTTTAGTACTTATATATAGTACATTACTTATAATACACATTTTATATGTGGCTCAAGACAGGTTTTTTTTCACATAGGGAAAAATAAAGAAAGAAGGTCAACAGACAGTGAGTCTCAGTTTGGACACACCTGATTTAGGTCTTGTTCATTCTATGATATCTTATTCATTTCTGTTCTCCAGAATGCTTAACAAAGTTCTTGGTTCACAGAAGTAATGCAATAAATATTTATTACAGTGACTGGAGTACCTGGATTCAGGATAAGAAAAATAGCCACACTGGAGGCCTCTTGATTTCCAAACACTCAGTCCACTGCTTCTGAACTCCTTTTGATATAGACATCTTTGTAATAATGATTACAGCAAGTACACAGAGCTTATTGAATACTTACCATATCAGGCTTAAGTGATTTATGGGCATTTGTGCTTTTCATTCTCATTGAAGTTTGCTTATTCTTTACAACTAAGCAAAAATCTTTTAGAAAGCACACATATGATATTAAATGGCATTTACGGAGTTGCTAGTACAAATGATACTCCACAGAGAAAAACGCTATGCCTGGAAAAAGACCTCAGGAGCAGGTCATACGCTGATAAAAGCAGTTCTTCATTTAAGGTGCACAGGTAGATCCCAGATGATCTATAAACCACTTCCCCGAACATGTGTTTTTGGACAATTAAAACTGATGGACAATTTAAATTGTCCATCAGCTTCTCAACAAGCACTGTAAGCTTTAAAAAACAGTTAAAGAATTTATTTTAACTCTTAGCATTAAAATTTGAAAAAATCTAAAAGGTAGGAAGATATCTATTGAGTGAGAACTAAAGTCTGATGGCTGAGTCCTGCTGAGGACCCCAAGCAGAAATAAACCGTGCAAGCCTATTTATCCCATGCTACAATCCCTGCTCCTGGCTGATTTCTATAGCTCCAATGAACAGAACAGACTTGTTTACATTTAACTTATTTTAACTGTCACATCCACATCTTTTCATGACCCCAAGGTGGTCACTCCTGTGAAGGCCAAAGGGCACCGACTACCTAATACAAAGACAACTCCCAGATGTACCTCTCTTCCCCAGCACTTGCAATGGCTCTCCTTCCTCTTCTCAGAAATTCTTATTCTCGGGTCCAAATGCCCATTTCCCACCATTAGCCCAATGGCTGTGCTAGGCTCCTTAGTGTATGCAGGCTGTGTGAGTGCCATGACCCCACAGAGCTGCCTGTTACTTAGGGGCACAGTGGGTTGACTCTCCCCCTCCAGCTTTCCATTAGCCACTGACTATGCTAAATCCCTTGGCCTCTGAAGACAGTGTGAGCACCATGACCCCACAGAGCTGTGTGTGACTTAGGAGCATGGTAGGTTGACTCTCCCTTTCCAGCTTTCCTGTAGCCATGCCCAAAGTCACTCTGAAAGGAATGGCTTTGAAGCTACAGTCTACAGCAGAATTTTCAAGTCTCTAGACTGGATCTTTGAGTGTTGTTCAAGGTCTTGTAAGTACTTCTGCTTCCAAATCAGGTAATCCATTAAAACAGAATATTCCCAGGCCAACCCTAACTTAACTGACACTGAACTACTAAAATGGATTTTAAGCAACTCTCCAGATGACCTTGTTGCATGGTGAAGTCAGAGGCCCATATCCTACTGCCTACTTCATCTCTGCTCTTTAACTTCTTGGTCCCTTGGCCTGAGAGAGCAAAGACACTCTTCTCTCCACACTGGGATCAAGGAGCCAAAATGTCTCCAGCTCACTTCCTATTAAGAAACCGTTTGAACACAAGAGTTGCTTAACTATCAAGATTTTAGAGGCCTCATATCAACTTCATGGCATGCAGTAAGAAATTTCCACCCAGAGCCACAAAGAGGAAGTTCACACAAATTCAGAGGGTGTGAAGGGTGGGCCACTTGGCCTCAGTAACCAGGAAAGTCAACAGGATTTGTTTTCATTTCAAGAAGATATATCAAAACACAAGTTCTTTTCCACATGTGGTCTTGTTCCCTTTTTAGTGGAGAATGTGGTGGAAACAAATGGTAGATGGTGAATTAAGTAGATACAATACACTTAAATTTAATCATATCACCCCAGCTTCATCCTTCATGTACATAAATGTGGATATAGCATCATCCTTTTTTAAGGTATCTAGAAAACATTCATTTGCTTCTTTTCCTCCATTGAATTTATTAATGAAATCTCATACTTCCATATGATTTTCCTAGAACTAAGATGAAAGGATCAATATTCTTTATTTTAGAATTAAGCATAACTTTCTTTCTATATTTACCTTCCCTGTGTTCCTACTAACCACCACCCCTCAAAGCCCCCCCCAAAAAAACAAGCAAAATCCCCAAAGACTTTGCACATTTCATGTCAGTCCCTGCAAGACAAGACATTTTCAGACCTTCTCTTACTGAATGCTGACTTAGCTCAAACTTGAAATACATGTTTGTTTTGTTTTGTTTTCTTCATAGCAAAAATGGGGGAGAGGATTCGATGCAGAATAAGGAAATAAAAAATAAAATGGAAATGGAGTAAATGATCAGAGTGATTTCTGTCTCTACAAAGAACTGAGACTCTACTAGACAGTATAAAAAAGAACAATAATAACCTAGAACAATGTACCAGTTGCTGTCTTAGGCATTCCTTACAAATTAATTTACTTAGTCTTCACAGCTAAGTTATGAAGTAAGTATCTTCTCATTACTCCACTTTAGCAGATAAGAAAACAGAGTGTCAGGGAGATTAAGTACCTTGCCCACAAGTACAGACCTAGCAAGCCATTTCTTAACTTTTATGCACAATGCCACGGCAAATGTAAACTTGCCATAGTCCACAGAAGCTCATGTTGAGCGCCCAAGTCTTCTGGCATTAAAATTGACCAAGGACTTCTACTAGCACCTTAATGGGCCTCCCTGCAGGGCATGAAAGGAAATGGAATGAAAAATGCCCTGTAAACCTAAAATGCTCCATAAATATGAATGGTCAGAATACCACTCTCTGAGTGACAATAATCAATTCCAAAAATAAGAATCCATCAGTACCCAGTGTGCCTGTGACTTAACCTTCTTCTCATTTTTTTTACTTCAAAACATTTAAGAAATGGAAAGTCAATGATTCTTATTTAAAGAACATAAAAAGCACAAATTGTTACAAAGAAAAACATGGATAAACTAGAATTCACCAAAATGAAGAACCTGCATTTATCAAAAGCTAGTATTAAGCTGGATGTGGTGCCACATACTCATAATCCCAATACTCTGGGAAGCTAAGGTAAGAGGATCAAAAGTTCCAGAATAGCCAGAGAAATTCAGCAACTTAACCCAGAAAGCAAGCCTTGGGTTTGACCCCCAGGAATACAAACACACACACACACACACACACACACACACACACACACACACACACACAGAAACGTCAAACAAGAATGAGAGAAGATATTTGTAATATACAACTCCAACAAGACTCATATCCACATATATGAATAATACCTCCAAATAAGAAAGTAAAAAAAAAAAAAAAAGCACCATTCAATGAGAGACTACTTAAGTGGTACTTCACAAAAGAGAAAATCCAAATGGTCAACGGGAGTAAGACATAGGATCCAAAAGGTTATTTATTAGGGAACTGTCATGGACATCACAATAAATCATAACAAATACCCTGCTGAGTGGACAGTATCAAAAAAGACCACTAACAGCACACAGCAGCAAGAATGTAAAGCAACTGGGACACTCTTGGATTGGTGATCAAAGAATAAATTTATAGTATCAGTTGGACAACATCTACCAGATCTAAAAATACACATGCCACATGACCTAGCAATTTTACATAGATCATGAGCAGAATTGAGTATTTGTGTCCACCAAAAGACATATTCAAGAATGTTTGCAGTTTCATTAATAGCCCCAAACTGTGTCAACAAAAAAGTATTTATCAATAATACACAAAGCATTGAATATTTGAGCATTGGAACACTACAATAACAAAAAACGACCAAATACTTATATGTGCAACATGAATGAATCTCACAGACATAAAGAAGTTAAGCTGCAAAAGACTACAAACTTTATGATTCCAGTTCTATAATGTTCAAAAACCCGTAGAACACCTCCATGACAACGTAAGTCAGAAGAATGATCCTGTGTTTAGGAAAAGATAAGGGCATGTTTGAGAAAGGTCATAAGATAATCTTTTGGGAGGAAAGAAATGTTCTGTATCTTGACCTTGGTGGTTAACACAGATGTTTGTGTGCACAGAGGCTGGTGTACATAAAGTCATTAAAATATAGGCTTACGATTTGTGCATTGTACTGTGACTATATTTCTGTTCAGTTTAAAAATTGCTGAAAACACCCACAAGATACAACTTCTTGCATAGTTATTTCTGACTCTAATACTTCCTGGTTGCAGTATCCATGTGGACAAGTAACTGAACTTCTCTCTGCTACTCTTGTCATCTATATTTTTCCAGAAAAGTGGGATAGAGCAGTTACTTGCAAGCCAGCATTAACAGGGTTACATCTCAAGGAAACTTGTGAAAATTAAATGAGAAGTATATCAGGTTTTTCAAAGTGCCAAGCATAAAGTAAATACTCCAAAAATCAGTCATTATCACAGAGACAAATGCAGGTGGGAGGAAAAGGATGAGTGTTGGGTGGGGTCAAAATTATCCCTGCAAATTATTTTAAAAGGAAAAAAGAGCTCACAGGTGCTGCTAGTACCATGAGACTTCTGCATCAATATGCTCACACACAGCACTGAAAATCACGCCTCTACCACAAAGCACCCAGCTGAGGGCTGAAGGCCACCAACTCTGACATCATAACTATTTCCTTTCCCTCCTGAGAAAAGCATCAACGTGGCCCTTTTTAAATTAATATTTGATAATTGACACGGAGAGAATGGATCTTTAACAAATTCTTAAAAATCTGCAAATATGCTCACTCTAGTCACCAGAAAGGAATAAACAGAAATTCTTTCTAGAACTCAAGTTTCTTCCTTAAAATACTTACAGCACCACCCTAAGTATGCCCTTGGAGTTAGTGTCATATCTAGGTCATTAAGAGAACCCTGACCACCGACGGAGCTACCATTTTCTGTGAGGTGATATACGGTAGTAAAAACGCACAAAATTGTTCTCTACCACAGGGCAAGTTGTTTCCTGCCACCATATCCCCTCCAATGTTGGCCCCCAAAAAGAGTCTAAAGAAAGCAATCTTTCATTTAACAACACACCAGGGATGCTGGGAACACTGATGTTAACTCCCAGCCTTCTCACAGGCCAAGAGCAAGCAGGAGCACAATCAGAGCTGATTCCAGGGTTCCTCGACAGTTTTCCTACTCTAATCTTATTCCTGAATCTGAGTCAACAATGGTGATCTCAGTGTTTTGGCAATTTACCCACTTCCTATTGGACAAGGAAATGCTAGAACTAACTCCACCCCACTGAAACAAACACCCTCAGAATCTAACAGCACTTGTCTTTATAAATTAGCTTCCAAAGATCTAGAATTTACTTACAAGACTATAAATCTTCATTTGGCAAGAGTTCATTCCCTAACTTCTACCCATACTACCATACACCTAACGGTCAAGTTCAGAATAAAATAAATACTGTGGTTATCTACAGAAACACATGTCCTTAAAACTCACGTGACACCTACTCGCCTATGTAGGGACAGGGAAATGAAGGCTTGGTGAATAGACTTGCCATCTACAGGTAAAAGGAGCTTTGCAAGTAAGCGCCAGGGAGATTAAGTGGTCTTCTGTTTCTCAAGTACTACTGGGAAAATTAATTCTTCCAAAAGCTTACAGGCAGTGACAAAGGTTAAGATTCTGGAGATCTTCCTTTGCACATGCACAATAAGCTTGGAGATGACATATTTTCCATAGCTGTTCTTGAGATTACAGACTCCAAGAGAAGAGATTAAAAAGCAAAATGCAGGAAAGTAGATTAGAGACCCTTCACAGGCGCAAGGAAAACAGGTTTGGCAGTGTTTCAATTAAAAACTGTAAGCTTTTATTTCTTCTTTTGCACTTTTTCTTTTGAACAGAGACAAAGGAACAAAGAAGTATTTCCCCTCTATGGTAAAACAGCATTGCAAGTGCAAGGCACAGAAGCAGCTGCCACCCACTTTCATAAGCCTGCTAACCTGGGTGGTGAGTGCTAGGAAGACAGCCAGAGAGAGTGAAAGGGAACCCAACAGCTGTAAGCAGTGGCTCACAATCTGTAGGTAACATTTATTGAGTGTTTTTATGTGCCAAGCACTATGCTAGGGATTTTACTTATATTTATCATTTCATCACAATAGTTGTATGAAATACTATCATTGTGCCTGAAAAAAAAATGACTTCCAAAAAAATTACTTGAACAAAATAGTTACAAAAGCCCACCCTGGTTTTACTGAGAAAGGACAATGACTCCTTCTTGATGGGAGGAATGTCAAAGTCTTATTGTGTGAAGGATGTGTGAGATGGAAGATATTCTGTAGCCACATGTAGAAGAGATAGTCAGGCCATGATGGGTTCCCTGGTTTCCCTGTCAGAGGACAGCTCCTTAAATTCTAAAATGTTCTTTCCTTGCACAAAGCTACTAGCTCTCCTCTCTTGCTAGACAATTTCTGCTGTGTAGTCTCATAATAATCAAATGCATTTCCTATGGAAGTGATCTCTCTTTGTTCTCTGGTTTCTGTTACTATCTTTTTTTCTTTCCTTAGTGTCTGCATTTCATTATAATTATCTTAGGTATGAAATTTTTGATTAATTGTTTAGAAATGTTACCTAAGGGGAAATGACTGGCTGAATTGTTTCCTCTCTTTGGATTTATGTAACAGCAAAGTGTTATTATTTTTAAAAACAAATTCACTGGTATACATACTAAAACTCCAAAGAGCAGAAAGAAATTAAGAAAGAGTTGCATCAATCATATTCCTATCAAATCCATTAATCACTACATCCTATATGCACTTAAACTAGAATCAAACAGCAAATACTGATTGAATTAGAAATAAATAAAAGCCAATGACAAGTTCGACCAACATGAATTCTAAAGATATCTAAAGATTCCAAGAACATATCCATGAGTTTACTTTACCGAATAGCTAAAAAGCAATTCAGAAAGTGCAGTATCTCCCCCAATCAAGCTATGGAAGTCAGAACAGTGTAACACCCTCTGAGGAAGGAAAAAGCCATTTCCTGCCTGAAATGTCAATGGCACAGCGACCAGGACTCCCATCCAACCAGCAGGAAGGCAAAATCAAATATTATTCCAAACACAGGGCAAGAAGGGGAGGGACGGGAAGTTTGAAACCAAAAAAAAAAAAAAAAATGGATTCAACTATTGCACAAGATAAAGGCACACTGCACCAAAAGAGAAACGTAGGGCCACCTAGTTCTTACCACATACCAAAAAGTGGAATCATGCTATGTTCAAATGGTCCCTAAAACCAAGACTGTGATATTTTTACCTCAGAAAAAGGCAATACTTATACCGAGGCCTGGCTAACTGAGAATGCTTCCTTCGCAGGAAAATGGGTATGAGTGATCCATGAAAGGGTGGGAGGAAGGAATTTCCCAAGAAAGAATGAGTCACTTAGAATACCTTAGCCTCAGGAGAAATATGCACATGATAATCATTTCTACAGAAAATATACACACCTCACTGACTCCGTTAATATATAAAGGACAGCTGATTTTCGAGTGAGCTTTCCAATAGTGACAAATCCACATTCAAAACTGCCATCTAGAGGCTGAACACTGCAATACAGTCTGTTACATAAGATGATCCTTTTTGGAAAACATACCGTCTTAGAGTCACGCAATTTCATAAAAGACACACAAATCAGCGCAGGCACATATATTACATACTAACCTACAAGTTATAATGTTATAGTATTTTATTTTAAAGTGAGTATGGTTTTGAGATTATAATTAATGGAGAGAAGAGTAAAAGGATATTGAATACATAGATGAAAATGGAATCTTCCCTTAGCAGGCCCTTTGCATGTATACCCCATTGCACCCAATTCACCTCAGCTTATGAATAAATTCAAAAGTCATGACACCATAAGAAAAAAAAACAGATTTACAGCAACACCAATCAAAGCTAAAGTTCACCATAAGAACAATGAAGTCCCAGGATTAGGACAGAATAGGGAACATCTAGACCCTGGGCCTTATGGTCTAGACCAGCCAGTACAATGGTCACATTTCGGGTGAGTTTGTATAGCTCATGAATGATGTCATAAATATCCAAATGGCCTTTAGCAGAAAAATCTTCCCCGTCCCAGATTTAGGATATAAGAAAGAAAATAGAAATCAAAGACATAAATTTTCAAGACATAGGACTCCATCTGAGGGAAATATTATTACATTCCATCTTCAAAACAAACTGGTGAGGCAGTTATAATTAGCTCCATCTCTTGGACATGGTTAAACCACTGACCAGGAGTTATAGAGCCAGTAAAGGACAGATCGTAAATTTGAACTTAAGGCTGCTTTGGTCTTTTATCTGAGACATGCAGCATGCTATAAAACATACAAGAAATTAATGTGTTGGCTGGAGGGTTCTAGAAGACTTTTCAGAACTGTGATAATTCTTTCTGGCCTCCACTATTCTGACTTTAAGTTGTCATCCATTTTCCTGGATTTTTCCCTCCTACCACACACAAAAGGAAGTTGTGCATGGACTTGCTAAAGTTTAATTAGTAACTAATATGAATGTGATTAATCTCTTCTAGTCTCTTTACCAGATCCAAAAGGAAAGCAAGATGTTATACCTCAAAATTGTATCACTACAAAAAAAAAAAAAAAAAAAAAGAGCCAGGTGTGGTGGCACATGCCAGTAATCGCAGGATTCTAGAGGCTAAGGTAGAAAGATCAGGAGTTTGAAGCCAGCCTAGGGAGCTTATGGGCAGCCCAAGGTACATAATAAGACAATATATCCAAAAATAATTAGCAACCACATGCACATATAGAAGTAGTCTATTAGGAGCTGTACAAAATGACATCGTTCTGCCTCTGAAGGCAAATCATCGAAGATAAACAATTGGAATTGAACAGAGGTATGAAAAAAAAATGCACTATTTAAACACCCAGCCAACAAATACGAACAAAAGGCCATTTCCAGGCAAATATAGGGTATGTGGTGGAAGGAAGAAGACAACTGACAGGGGATGTGCCAGAATCACACAGAGGAGACCTGTGTCTCCCTTTACCTGTTCAAAGAAAGCTTACAAAGGGGGGACTTTCAAATTGGTAGGAGAAAAATAATTACATATGGCTTTAAGAAAGACCAACAAGTTCATAGCACTTCATATGCATTTTATCCTTCACTATTAGTAGTCTCTACTATATAGGCATGCTGAATAAATAGGACATGAAGGGTGGGAGGGAATGAGTTCAAGGTATTCAGTCATGCTGTCGCTGTAAGAGTGAGAAGTTTAAACTGAAGTTTAAACCCCCTATCTGTCACATATTCCCACAGCATCCTGAGCCTCCAGGTTTGCCAGAACACGCAACGTTCTAAGTTCCTTGAATATGAATTTGGGTATGTACGTGCATTCTATACTCAAAGGTTCAGGAAGATAACAGCCATTCTTACCAGTCCCTGTCCTACTCTTACCCACAAGTACCCTGATCACCTGTAGTAAGTTGTCCTTGCTGCCCATCCTGGAGAATGTCAATGCTGAGGAAGGTGAAGGTACACATATAAGATTTTTCATATGGATGGACTTCTGTTGGAGCCAGATAGTTCCAAGAAAAAAATTAAACATTCTAATTGTTGCCTACCCTCAGTGCAAACACTGCCCCTACCCCCAAGACACTCTGCTAATTCAATGAACCAAAAGGTTTTGTTTCTACTATTTTCCATACTGTTTGATGGCCCCTTCTAGAAAATATTTGGAAGAAAATATCCACGTGTCACTTCTATCTGTGAGAATGCTCTCAAAATAAACAACTCAAGAGAAGCTGGAAAATGACTACCACCAGGATTCCTTAGCCTAAACAAATATTTCTGTACACTTGCACATTAATTTTCATAAAATATTGCATGATGAAGTTAATTATTCAAAAAGGCTGAACATAAACATTGGCAAATACTATTAACTGACATACCTCTGTCAGTAAAGGCTGCTTTTATATAGTATTCCATCTTTTATCCACTAATTTTACACTAAAACCTTCCTCAAAGAATTCACCTACTTTAGACGCACATGAAAAAAATCAGAAACAGATTATCAAGAACAGATTATTGAATCTTCAAGATAAGGTAGGTAATTTGGATCATAAGGCCAGTGAGGACCAAAAAACAAAAAGACAATAGTCTGGTTGCAACAGCTGATGGATGACTAAAAGAGAAACATCTGCAGAATTATGAGAGTGCAGGAGAATATGAAGGACAAAATAAAAGCATTAAAAGACATGTTTAAGAAAATTATGGAAGAAAATTCCCCAAATCTAGGAAAAGAAATGAACCTTTATTTTCTGCAGGCATAGAATTCCAAATAACTTTGACCAGAAGAGAACCTCCCCATGACACATCATAATTAAAATCCTAGAGTCTCAGCACAAAGAGAGAATACGGAAAGCTGTAAGAGAAAAATAGAAAGTAACACAGAAAGGCAAACCCATCTAGATAATTGCAGACTTCCCAGCACAGACTCTAAAGGCCAGGCAATCATGCAACATCATCCAAGCACTAAGACAGCATAAATGCCAGCTAAGTCTGCATATCCAGCAAGACTGTTCTTCAAAATAGAGGGAAAAGTTAAAACATTTCATTACAAAGAAAACCTAAAGACATTCATGACCACTAGACTAGCATTGCAAAAAAATTCTTAAAGAATTCTAGGCAGAGATAGGGAGACCAACAACACCAAAGCCCCCAGAGAAAAGGCAACAATAGTAAGACAACAGTGATAAATCTAGCCAACTAATGAACATACAATGTAAACTTCAAAAGCTAGCTCTATGGCAAGGTAATACAAAGACAGTAAAGAATGTTTTCTTACTAAGGTATAAAAAAAGATATTTTTTTTTTTTTTTTAGAAAATAAGCTAATGAAACCTTAGGCTATATTTTTAAAAAGAAAGAAAGAAAGAAAGAAGTATTTAGAATAATAAAGGAAATTTATGTGAGTGCGTCACTTAATAAAGTAGAGCCCCTTGTTAAGTAGACTCTTTGAGAAAAGGTATTAAGCTGCCCATTTAAAAGTGGCCTGGGGCTGCTCTGCAGAGAAGTTCTTCAACAGTGTGTTAGTTTTCTGATATAGCTGCTACCAAGTATCACTACCAAGTATCACAAACTGAAGTGACTTAAATACAAGAAATTTATTGTCTTCCAGGTTAAAAATCTAGAAGTTCAAGATCAAGGGACTGACAAGGTTGACTCCCTCTGAAATCTGTGAAAAAGAATCTACTCCATTCTTTTCCCCTGGATTCTCCATACTGCTGGCAATCCAGCACTCTCGGCTTTGGAAGACCACCAACCTACCTCTGCCTTCATGTTCATAGGGCATACTCCCTGTGAAACATGTCCCAGTTTGCACTTCCCCTTTCGGTAAGGACATGGTGGTGGTAAACACGAACCTTAACTACAGCCCACAACAACAACCTCCTTTTAACTTGATTATTCTATAAACACCCTATCTTTGCTGCAAAAGGTTTCACTGTCAGAAACTGAGGATTAGGACTTCACCATATGAATTCAGTACAAACAAAATTTACCTCCTAACAGATAGCTTCTAAGCAAGTAAGAAAAAAGGGGACAATCCACTCAGGACAGCTTTCCAGAGATAGGGAGCTTTTACCAACATATCTTTGTCTCTAAATAGCAACCTGTTATTCTAAAATAAAATAAAAAAGTAAGAAAAGATTCTCCTTGGAAACACATTGTGGCAACACCCCACAACAACAACAAGTCACAAAAATTTATTCAAAGCCACATAGTATCTTTAGCACTGAAATCCTGAAACTGCATTTCAAAAGAAATCAGAAGGGAAATTCAAAGATCCACCATATTCATTCTGATGGACACTGTAGCTTTATCTAAGCAAGTTTTCAACTTAGGATCAAAGAAACAAAAAGAATTTCTACCAACTTTGTTCAATAGTGGGGACAGTAAGACCCTTCTGAAGGAAAATAAAAGCCACCAAGAGCTAATACTGGCCTGTTAAACATTTGCTCAGAATAGTCCAGAGGATTTCAATCATTTAGGTATGAGCCTCCCCCCAGTGCCAGTTCTGAGAGGAGGAAGGCAATAGGAAAAAAGGAAGTAATGATATGTGGCCTCAGAAATTATGCAGTAACCAACCAAAAAAGATACAGGACCAGGAGACAAAGTAGGGGCCTAGTTTTGAGATACAAAAGTTAAAAGAATTCATGTAGAAGAATCAGAAATAGATTTCTGAGAATATATTCAGTCTTAAAAAGGAATCCTGACACACACAAGTTCAAAAACTACAGATCATATTCCCAAAGCTCTGAATTAACACTTCATATGCTTTCCAGCTAATTCATGAGTTAAAGTCACAACATTTCTTCCTATAGGACCCACATGCCAGGGATTAACCCCTTATCACTGTAATTTGAGAATTAACAAACTGACAGGAGTTCATTAGGACATCACAGAAATAGCCAGGAGACAAAACAGTGATAATGACTTGATTTCTCTGACTCATGCTAGTTTCTCTGGATAAAAAGCTTAAAGAATGAGTGTTGCCCTAAAAATAAAAGGTAGATGTGTCATTGGGTAAGGGAAAGCCAGCATTAATGGCACTATGCTCCGCCTGAATCTTTTGAAAAATCAGGGTAGCACCTGAACAGAAGCATGCCTGAAGCTTTAGTGTATTGCATCATTACTTTACAATGACAAATGCAAATGACTGTCATGAGAACAGCACATCTTCAATGCTGCTATGTGTAAGATCAACTTTACATGATGCCCCTGCCATGCATCCACCAGTAGTACTGGGTTCATCACTAGGAACATTTCTAAAATATCCTGAGTTCGTGCCCTGGAATAAACTCCTGTGAACCTCAATTCAAATTCTGCTCAGTCTTGGGTAGGTTACTTCACTCCCCTGAGCACTGGCATGGGGTTAAGGGGTTTCACTGCATGGGTTACACTGAGAATTATGTGAGGCAGTGTAAGAAGAGCTTATAGAGGCTGTCAAGCCAACCCCCCCCCCCACACACACACACACACACTGGTCCTCTATTTGATTATAATATCTTCAGACCCCAAAGGGGGGGGGCGGGGGCGTATTGTGGTGATGGTGGTGGTGGTAGTTGCTTTTCTCATGACAAAGTCATCTGGGTCTGAGACTGGAAATGACCTTTTCTACCAGCTATATCCTCTTTTCCTTTGGGTAAGTACTAACCTCCCAGGTTAAGAAATCTGAGGGTTGTTTTTTATTTTTATTGTATTGCTTTTTGTTTTTGTTTTCCTGTGGTTGCTTGTTGTAATGTTTCTAATAAGGAAAATAAGTTCTATGTGCTCTGACAAAAACTTCTGTGAAAAGCTGGTAAACAGTGCAGTGATCATCAATGAAAATAATTAACAACTGAAGAACTTCGAAATTGAATTGTTGATTTCAGAATGTCGGTCTCAGAAATTTGGATTGTGCCAATCTGGGGCAAGCACTGATATCTGTAGTTCCAGCAAGTGCCCCAACAGGATGCAGCGCATACAACAAGAGACCCTGATATAATCAATTCACACTACCAAACCCCTAGAATATCACTTCTTAAAGGCTAAATTTTCTGGTATAAAATAACATAAAATATTAGCACTAAGTTTAAAGGATAAATGTATTCAACCTTTATAGAACCACAGTATCTCACATTCTAAGTCACACAAATCAGACTTCAACATATATATGTATCTCAACAGAATACCACATTAACACATACTGCATATGAGTTTGTACATGTAACCATTAAAATATTTGGAGCATTGTGAACCCTTGTGCTGTTAACTATAATTCTTCCCTCCTTTGCGTGCATGATAACTAGGTGCTAAGTTTGCATTTGACACCCCGGGACCTGTGCAGCAGGTGGAGCTGAGGGAATTAAGGAAGCTGTGGAGAGGCCAGGTAAAAGGCAGTGGGCGCATCCTTGCTGTAGCATACCAGTGATAAAGACAGAGTTGGCAGGAGGCAAGAAGGGGAGGCACAGTCCCCTTGGCTCTTGCCTCCCCGCATGGGAAATGCCTTTCTTTCCTGCCCTAGTGCCTTTCCATGTATATGAAGAAAAGAGAGACAAAGGGGAGAGAGGGAGAGAGACTTGAGATATGGAGTTTCAGAGAACCGTTGTTCCATCCCCTGCTTCTAAAGCGATTCAGCACACAGTTCTGAACTCTGCCTGAAACCCCTCCATGTCATGCAAGGGACCAGAGACTGACACAGGGGAGAAAATCACCTCTCACGCTGGCTAAAGACCTCTAGTGTGATAACTGGGACCTACCAGGCTTTGGTGAGCACAGTGAAGAAAGGAACTAGGAAGAGCTGGTAAGGGTAGAAAAGAGACAGAGGTGCAACATGGAATTTTAACAGTCCAAAAGCAATGCTGTCCAACTTCTTGGGGAATTTCTGAAGAAAACACAGAAAATAATTCAGCTCTAGAAAGCATCTCTGAGCTTGACTTTCAACCTCACAGAGAGTGGTGACACAGCCATGCCCTCTTCCACACAGCCACACACACACATAACCATCTCTCGAAACTACACGTTTCACAGACATCATAACTGGCTCACCTTCCACACAAACATAACTTCTGAACCTCCTCAAAATGCCAATACTATGAATTCCCTTAATTCTGTAATTAGATAAAAGAGATGCTTATGCATGCCTAAAATATCCAGATTCCAGATTTGTTTATACCTATGAAGCACCAGTATAACTTGAAGAAGGCTTTGTTCCAACTTCTCTTTGGTATCCCAATTCTACCCTCCTTGTGGCCTTCTCCCTGACCTTCCATCTCATAGCTCCACATACAGTGAACTCATGAGGCACTTTCTTTTCTTTAAAAATTCCCCTGTGTTTAGAAGATAAATGAGGTCTGAAGGATAGCACAGCAATTAAAGTGCTTCCTTTACAAGTGCAAGGTCCTGAGTTCAATTCCCCTGGCACCACATAAAGCTGGGCGTGATGGCGCATGCCTGAAATCCCAGCACTCGGAAAGCTGAGGCGGGCAGATCATCCTGAATCTAAGGCCTGCCTGGGCTACACCAATGAGTTCATGACTAGCCTGGGCTTCAGAGTGAGACCCTGTCTCAAAAAAAAAAAAAAAAAAAAAAAAAAAAAAGAAGAAGATAAAGGAAACCTCAAGTCTGATGAACATGTAGGAAAATCTAACTGGCAACAAGTAACAGCTAATACTTGGAGAGCACTTGCCAGCAACTCAGCCCAGAATTTCACCTGATTAATCTCCTTGGAGCCTTACAACAATCCTATGAACTATGTACAATTATCACTTTCATTTTCCTAATAATAAAATCAAAGCATAGGGAGATTATGTAACTTGCTCCAGGTTGCATGGCTTCTACAGAACAAAGTTAAAATTTGGACCCAACTTTTCTGGTTAAAGAGCCAAAGATGAATGACTATATTGCTTGAGAGATATTGTCACTTCTCATAAACTTATATGAGTTAGGCTAATTCAGGTCAATCTCCAGCATCCACAGGGCAGAGAAGATACCTGCCACAGGAAGGCATTCTAACCCTAACAGCACATGGAGGAGCAATCAGCCCACTCCAGGGGACATTGGAGCCTCGGGATCGTTTGAATCTCAGGAATAACAGCTTACAGGGAAATTTCCCAGTATAAATACCAGGTTGACAAAATGATGACTCTTTTTTTTTTTAATAAGAGAAAGGGATTAAGTGGCATTTTATGAGCCTCAAGCTGAGATTTAAGGATCTTGGTGTGAGCACTGCTGATCTTGAGCAGGCAGCTCAAATAAGCTTAGCACGTGAGTTTCATTGAAAGAATTAAACTGTTGCCAAGTAAAGTGTCTCAAAGATTTGGAATCTTGTCAAACCAGCTTAACGCCATGAAATGGTGTAACTTAACAAGCGACACCATAAACCCTGAGAATACAACACCTGGCTGTCTCTCCAAAGACTGATTCCACAAGTGCTTTGGTATCTTTCCTGGGTACACACATCTAGTAGTAAGTGCACTGCTGTCATTAAAAGAATTTTTTTTTTAATTTGAGTAATCCTTCCATTCAATTCCTTTTGAATAATTGTATTAAATTTTTAAGCAAAAATGTTTGCAAATAGCTGATACAATCATGCTAAATAGTTTTTGTTAAACATCTACCCTACCTCCTGGACACATAAGACACACTGCTAAGCACAGAAATGCCACCATTAAAGTAAAACAGAAGAAATCCAGTGATTCAGTGCTGAACCTAAAAGATGGGGAGCCTGTATTGATCCTTGCAAATCAGCAATGCCCTAAGTCTAAGCTGAACTGAGAATAGTAGGGCACAGAGACAGGAGGGAGGAAAAAAAGGTAGGAGAGTTTTTACTGAAAGGAAAAGAATGAAATCCAAATTCAGTAATATTTGTTCCTGAGAAAAGGTGTGACAGTTACGTACCTGTCTACTGCCTCTACATCAAAGCAAAACCTCTTCTCAATGGAGTCTGTTTTCCGCCGTGTGCAGGATTTGAGAGTGACTGATTCATCTTCTCCCTAGTGTGAAGATACAGGTATGAAAGTGAGGCCACAATTGGGATCTGTTCCTTCCCAGGACAAACATGACACATAAACCGAACATTATTTCATCTTCTCAAATCCAAGGGTTCATAATCATGTGGGATGGAACGTTGATCACAAACTTTTTTTCTCAAGTAAGAGCGTTCTGCAGCTAAAATTTGGAAGCCCTGTTATACTTAGAATCAAACATCTGTAGTACTACTGGTGGGTCGTGCTGGTACAGTGTGAATCTACAGTAGATGAGATGCTGTTGATATTGTCCTAAACAGGTTTAGTTTGTAGATTTGATAAGAATTGAAGAAGATGGACACTTAAGGCTGAAAGTCTATAACCTTGGAAGTCATCATTTCAGGAATTCCTTCCTGGGCCAGCTCCAAAATCCCCAAGACCTGCTCACATAGAATCAAACACTTCCCCCTTCATCAAGGCACTCAACACAGGCCATTGCACCGCTGTAGGAGATGATTAAAATCACGTCCCTTTGTCATTCACTGTGAGCTCTCTAAGAGCAGAGAGTCTTTTTGTCTATTTTTGTGTCTACTGATCTAACCAGGTCCTAGACAGAATAGATGTTCAATAAAAGGTTTTTACAGATCCACTGACAAATAATTGCATAATAAATGACGCATGTTTAATGTGTAGAATTTATAAATTTTGGCATCGGCATATACTTGTGAGACCATCACTGTATCCAAGCAAACAAACATTTTCACCACTCTAAACCTTTTCTCACATTCCTTAGTAATCCATTCCTGCTAATTCATTGTTCAGCAACTGTTCAATCTGCTTTCTGACACTATACAGTAATTTGCATCTTCTTTAACTTTATATAAATAAGACTCCTTAGTATGTGCTCTTTATTTGCCTGTCTTTTCAGTCGCCTAATTGTTTTATGATTCATCCACATTGTGAAATCAAGAGTGTGTTTCTTTTCATAGCTGAGGACTATTCCACTGCATAAGCAGACTACGACAATTTCGTTTCATAATGCTAATTTATTGTCTGGAAACACAGATACTATTATTCCTTTTTTCTTCTTTTTCTGTCACTTAGGAATTTGCTAGCATCTCTGCCCTGCCTCAGCCAGTCTTTTTTTTTTTTTTTTTTCTAACCTGTGAGGGAAAGGGGAACAGCAAGCTTGCCTAATGTGCTGAAATGATAGGAAATGTGACTATGTACGATAAATTTCATGGCTCACTAGTATCAGAATAGCACACACAAAAAAACACAGACCTAAGAAGAGACCATTTATATTCACACACCTTCCACCTATGGTCTTTATTGAACAGCAAATAATTCATTTCTCAGATTGAGAACTGTTCTTTCTACCACTTGTAGGATACATGAGTATGTTAAATAAAAATTATAGGAGGCCATCATTTTGGACCAGGCTCCTGCAGTGAGCCCCAAGAGACCAGATGGAAAGTCACTCATGCTCATGTCTGTTGTTGCTAAACTGAAACTAAGCTGTTCATCTGACCTTCCAAGAAACCACAAGAAGAAAGTGATAACAGACAAATGTCTCAAACATGTTCATTTTAACTAACACACCAATGTAGGTCTCTCTGCCTTAATTCCTACACCAAAAAAAGGCAACCTGAAGTAATTCCATGCTAACCAGTTATTTTTCTATCCTTCTATCTCTATGCCTTCCTTAAGCTGGCCAGTCTACTTTGTGTTCTCTGTTTTTGCTTTCTTTAGCCTTTGTCTGTCTTAAAACCAACTTCTCCTATTTGGTTCATCTATACACTAACTCAGGTTTAGGAAATGAAGTGCTGCCCACTTCTAGAATTCAAAATAAATCCAACTAAGATCTTTAAACTGTCTTAATTTTATCTTTAACAAGTTTAAACACCCAAGCACAAGCAACACTGCTAATATTTAACTATAGTTCTCTTCTTCATATGGATCAGCTTCTATTTTAAAAGCTTAGAGAAGGTATCACAAAGAAATACAAGGGAAAGGGAATATATGCAGGCTCATAAAACACAAGGAGAAAAAGGAAGAAAACAATATTTTCTTCCCAGGACAAGTATACCATACCAGAAAAAAAAATCTATAAAAATGACCTATGTAATCACTCGGGGTTTTAAAAAGTGATGGGTACATATATACAATCATTAAAAGTTTCAACTGTGACAAAGAGACAAAAAAAAAAAAAAGGCTGTACTATAAACGCTAAAATAAAGTCGACCTGATCTCGATGGCTTTCTTTAGCTGGGACTGGAAATGTTTATAGCAAGAAGCAAGGAGTGGAACACAGCAAGTGGAACAGCCCTGTGGTCAGGGCCCAGGGAGTCCTGGAGGAACAGATGGGAAGCTGGTATGGCAGAAGCCCAGAGTGGGAGGAACAGCGGAATGAAAAGGAAGACAGTGACCAGACTGTGTAGGATTCTGGTGTGTATCCTGAGAGCAGCAGGAAAACAATGAAGTTTTAAGAAACTGAAGACACAACAGTAGTCTGGGGCTGCTCCAGATTTAGAGACAGCGCATCCTCCCAATGGGTGGCATGAAGAGGCATTCTCTCACCACACATCTCTAACAGGATGGAGCAAATCTGCTCACAACTCCAGGCCTGAGTCTGGGAGAACAGTGGGAACTTCTAAAGAAAAACAAGCCAAATGAGGGATAATCATCAAGTAGAATGGGGGAAGACAAACCACATTAGGAAGAAAACCCCCTACTCTTTCTTTGTTCAGTCTACTGAAGCTTCTAGGAAAGCTCTGTACAAACAAGCATGCAAAGACCTCACGTAAGGCCTCCACAGAACCTAGAGCACACTTCGCCTGGGTTCTCTACCTAAAAGCTAAGAAAACAGTCTGACATGGTAGATAGGACACAGCTTCAGAAGCAGGAGACTCGGACCCCAGGATGAGGGGCCTAGTAATAACTCTTGTCACTCATTAGCTGTGAGACCTTGGAAATTAGTGGATCCCACTTTGTAAAAGGAGAATAACTGGATTAAATAGGGTAATCTAAGTACAGAGAGAGCTATAAAAGTAATGTAAACATAAGAAATTATCAAGAAAATGAATTATTACAGTATCAAGATCCAAGACAGTGCCCATTCAAGTCAGGCTTGGTCTCAAGAAATTGACTGACCCTAACTCCTATAAAACTCACAACCCAACGAGGTGTTCAACAGGATCCTTGGGAGTCCCAGACACCAACCAAACGGTCCCTACCTTTCACTTTCAAGTGCCGTAAGACAGAAGTACAGAAAACACAAGTGAGTTCTTCCATTAAGATCTGGGAAAGTGCTAAACAAAGAGCTCCAAAATAGACTTGGTAGACAGAATAATTCAGTGAAGGTGATTTCTAGAAGAATTAAAAGCAAGAAACAGACAGTGACTAAATCCAAGAAAAACAGACCTACCTCTGTCATTTCATGAGAACCAGGGAATTTCTTTATTTTTCCTTTGAAGACAAGGTCTTGCTCTAAAGTCCAAGCTGTTCCTTTTAAACTCACTATATAGCCCAGGCCAGCCTCAAACTATAGAAATTCTCCTGCCTCAGCCTCCCAAGTGGCATGATTATAGGTGTAAGCCACCATGCCCAGTTTATGTAGCGCTGGGGAATCAAACCTAGGGACTTATGCTTGGACAGGTGAGCACTGTGGCTGCTGAGCTACACCCAAAGCCCAGGGAATTCCTTTTAACACAGGTTTATAATATTCCTTTTCTAACTGTGTGATTTCTCTGTTATATTTCAACATGTCTGTTTTCCTGAGATTATTTATGTCAATCTGGCCCTGCCAAGGAATATTAAAGGGGCTTTGTTATTGCTTAGACATAGAGAAAGAACAGAGATTCTGATAATTTTTTCTATTGTGGCAGAAGTTAAAGAAAGCTCGAAAGAAAAATTGAAAGTAGGAGAGCATCGGGCATAGCACGGCTGAGTAGCTAAAGTAACCATAACAACGCCTAACATCACTGACCCAAGGAAGCCTGGTATCCAAGCAGCACCTTCTCCACATTGTGATGCCCCATATACACAAACCCAAGTTGTCACACAAAAATGTACCAAGGAGAGGGTCAAGAGTGCAGTGTTTGTAGGATACCAACCTAATGATCCCAGGACATAGCTCTGTGGTTAAAGCACTTGCCTAGTATGTGCAAAACACTGATTTGGGTTCCACAGCACCACATAAATATTATCCAAATGTGCTAGTACACATCTATAATCCTAGTACTTGGGTGGCTGAAACAGGAAGACTGCTGTGAGTTAAAGGCCAGCCTTGGCTACACAGTGAGTTGAGGACTCATCTATACTACAGAGTGAGACTCTGTCTCAAAAATAAAAAAAAAAAAAACTAACTTGTCAACAGGTAAACACAAGTGAATAGTTCAGAGATTCAAAGAGATGAAAAATATTAAGGCGTAGGGGTATAGCTTAATGGCAGAGTGCCTGCTGCCATGCATGAGACCACAGGTAGGTTCAGTCCCGAGAACTGTTCCAGACGAAAAAGTAAAAAATAGTAAATATTCTTATTAAAAACATTTCAACATCCCCAGGCAAAAAATAATAGTAAGAATGAGGAAGAGGCAACATTCAAGGTGATAACTGGTGAGAATTTTCAGATAGAAAAGACATACCACTTCCATAGGAAATGTGTTTGCTTGTTAGGAGACAGCCCAGCGGTAGCTCTGTGCAAGGAAAGAACATTGTAGAATTCAAGGAGCTGCCTCATGGCTGGGAAATCAAACAGTCCATTGTGGCCTGACTGTGTCTTCCAAATATGACTATAGAATATCTTCCATCTCATACATGCTTCACACAATTAAGATTTTGACATTCCTCCTATCAAGAAGGCAATCGTCATCCTTCTCAGTAAAACTAGGTGGGCTGTTGTAACTGTTTCATCCAACAGATAAGGCCAAAGTAGTGAGGCTTGTGACTTGCGAGGTCAGGTCACTAAAAAGCACTTTTAGAACAGTTATTCCTGAAACCTGCAGGTGTCCTGAAGTCAGTCTGCATTGTGATGTTGTAAGGAGACCAAACGAACCCACACAGAGACCAGAGAGAGAAGCCCTGGGACCATAGGCAGACACAGGAAAAGACAGAAAATAAGAAGAGAAGCAGAGGGAAGACCAGCGGAGGTGAAGAAAGCCATGTCTGGCCAGCGTTGAGCTACTGCAGATATACAATATTCCTATTCTACCATCTGACTGGAACTTCATGAAAAACCCTGAGTCTGAAACATCCATCCAAAGACTCCCCAAATTTCTGACCCACAGAAACTATGAGAAATACTAAAATGATGGATGGGGTTTTAAAAGTAGCTAAGTTTGAGGGTGACTTGTTACATAGCAGTAGCAAACTGGAACATCTAAACTACCAACTGGCAGTTATCCCAGGATAAGAGAGAGTGTAATGAATCAGTTTTACAGGATGAAGTCATCCAAGACTTTTGAGTATCCCCAAACTTTGGACACACTTGATATAATAACATGTGAAATACAATAATCTTCCTTAATTGCAATTCCTAACACAACTTTGAGATAAAAATCACTATGTTATTTCAATCATATTCCTACAGTGCTTTACATAGGAATTACTGCATAAAATTAAGAGAATGACAGTGAAACACTGGTAGTATTCTTTTATATGATTATTATCATTATCTGTCAGCCAAGTAAATCAAGCATGAAATTTAAAAAATTAACTCACCCCCTTTCCTCCTGACTTTTGGTCAAATGGTACCATGGTGATTTGTTTAGAATCTCGTTGATATGTACAGTAGTGCTTCACCCAAGAGGTTCCAAAATGACCTGCAAGGTAATATTTCTCAATAAGCACTTATATATGTCCACTGTATGCTATGTAACAGTAATTACAGAAACACACAGTCCACCGCCCATAATGCTCATTCATCCTTACTCAGTTTTACGAAAAATAATTTTCCATACCAGATAGACTGAGACAGAAATCTGATCCCACCAGCTCGAAATGAAAGTTCTGGGGAAAAACACAAAAATTCCCTCAGAGACCCAAGACCACTATTCCCACCAATGCTACATCAAGTAGGTCTTAAAATACAAAGGAAGTATAGGTTCCCTGGGAAAATTAATTCATATTCCCATCATTAATCTCCATTTAGTGTTTTCATTCTCTTCCCTGACAGGAATAAGATGATTGAGGAAAAAACACAGAAAGACTCCTCCAAGTGCTTGTCACCATTCCCATCTAGGACAATGACATCATGTTTCAAATACAGCTGCTCAGTGACTGTACATAGATATTGGGAGTTCTGATCTACTTCCAAATGTTAATTTTTTAACATAGCAGAAGTCAAAAAGATCTGAAAAGCAGACACGGCAGCCTATGAGACAGCAAAGGACACAGAATGGAAGCGAGCATAAATGCTCAAATGCACACTAAGGAGGCTGTCTCTCAAAATTATCTCTCAGGAAGAATGGAGATGCCACAAAGTCAAGACATAATGAAGTCTTCAATTTTACTCAGTGCTTGGCCAATTACTTTACTTTGAATAACAAAATACAATTACCCAAAAAGGCATTATCAGCCTTCAATACTTTAATCAATATTAGTTTCAAATGACTTTAGAGGTTGCACAGGAAAAATGGTTAAAAATTTTAAAAACAAAAGAGAGACAATAGACATTTTTAACTATTAATGGTAATGGACATCCAATTTCAAATACCATGTATCATTTAATAAGCTGAAAGGCAACACATTGGGTTTACATTGGGACATCAAAGACAGATGAAAATACTAGCCACAAAAAGGTATTCCTATGGCCTTGAGGGGAAGTTTCCGTGACTGCACAACACAAAGATTCCAGAAGCTCTTTATTTGGGGCAATTTTGCCCTCAAGATAAAGATAGCAATGAATTATAATCTACTGAATAAAATAAGAATCTGTTCCTATTGACAATAGAAGAAAGAGAAACAGATGGACAGACATATAGGAAGAAAGGACAGGAGGAAGGGAAGAGAGGACACTTCCTTATGGTACACTGAAAAGCAACTATGAATGCCCTCGGAGTAGTAGAATTGGAAAGCCATCACCATAAAGATTAGTTCAGGCCAGAATCACAGTAAAAGAAGGTGATTCTTATGATCTTAACTTGCCGCACACAGACTGCCAGTTAGTTTGAAAGAGAAAATAGTGACTATACAGTAGAGAAATCAGAAAAATATTTTGCATAGGTGATCAAAATGAACAACATTAAGAACCAAATGGGCGCCATCATGCCTCAATACATGGCCTGAAGAACACAGAGTTACTTATGTAAGACTGAACCAGATCTTACTGCATAACTCAAATCTAATCATGAGAAAAACATCAGACACATGTATTCTTAAGAAACTTTAATAAAGAAAATGGACCAAGTTCTTTAAAAATGTCAATGTCAAGAAGGATAAAGAACAGCTGAGACATTGTTTCAGATGAATGAAGACAAAAGTCACAACTAAATGCAGTGCAAGTCCACAGTAGAGGAAAACAAAATGCTTCATAAAGGCATTAATGGAACTAACTGGCAAAACTGAAATAATATTAAACTAACTGAACAACAGTAAATATTTACATGTGACAACATTAAATATAAAAATATTAAACAACATCCTGAATGTAACTATGTAAAATAAAGGAGCATAGCATATGCATCCTGTTCTTAAATATTCAAAAAAGTAGACATGCATGCGAGTGATGGGCACATACACATCCACACAAAAAATTTTTAATTATTTTAATAGAAGACTCATTGCCATTAATCCCCCTTAAAATACCTCCCTCACTTAAAACACACTTATTGCATCATTCTTGTCATTTTCTGAAGCAGTCTTGCCACTTACGTGAATGTCTTTGCAAGGTGTGGTCAAAAATATAGTGAATGCTGTTGTCGAGTGCTATCTAATGAAAAGGCAGGCTTGTAAAAACATTACAGAGTGTCTCCATCCACTGTATTCACCAGATCTGGCAATCGGAGACTTCCGGCTCTTTTTTCAAAGTTAAAATAATCATGAAAGGAAAACATTTTGAGTTGTTTTGGGATATTGAGACAGTTATAACAGCATAGCCACAAAGTAGGACTGCTAGAACTGCTTCAGAAAATGGAAAGATGATAGGGTGCGTTCAAGGCAAAGAGAAAAGATTTTGAGCAGGTTTATGGGAATGGGTCTTTTACTATAATTTTTTAAATTTAAATACTCAGTATTCTTGGTCATACCTTTTACACCTATATAGAGAGAGAGGAAAAAGTGATAAAATGTAATAAAATAGTAACAACTGGTAAATCTGAGTAAGGCTATACTTTTGTTCCTTATACTATTCTTGCAACTATTCTGTAAGTTTGAAACTTTCAAAATAATCCATTACCAAAAAAAGCTGTATCCCAGTGAAAATGTTCTGGATTACTATTTTACAGAACCAAAAAAAAAAAAATGGTTCTAATAATTATCAATAATAATGTGAAAGTATAAAAGAACACTGACTTTATAGACATAAGTGAAAAATATTTAAAATTAAGTATTATAAGTAGACATTAAGCCATATGTCTCAGTCCTGAAAATCTGTACTTATCTCAAATCTTTTTTTGGTGGAGGGGTTCTCTCATGGGGCAAAAATGGGGATCATCTTTTATCTCGGAATGAATCACAACTGAAGGCTGGCTTCCATTTTCTATAAATTTCTACAAGCTCCATCTTGTTAAAAATAAGGAACAAAAACCATTATCACAGCCAATCCTCCAAAGCCACTAACCATTGTCACTAGGGAACAATATAAACTCAAGCAACCTATGTGTGACCACTAAATACAATGATCACTGAAACCAATTATTTCTATTCTAGTCTATCAGGAAGATTTCAGTAGCAAAGATACATGCCTGAGAGAGGCAAAGAATACAAAACAACAAAGAAGGTCTGGGGAAGAGAGATTTCCTACCAAGGAAACATGGTAGGAGACTAAGAAAACTATATTGCAAATAAAAAAAATTCAATTTATATGTTTCTGTCCTTGCATGCATTAATTAAACCTAGAAGTGCCACCCTCAATGGCACAGTCCCATCACAAAGCTCTTCCTGGGCCTAAGGCATGAATGTGTGAATCACCACTAAAAACTCCACATTAACAGCACCTGATATTTCCTTCTTTGACATTATCAGTAGAACAACAGGTCTTCTTGCTGGCTCTCAAGGTGAGCTTTTGCTTTTATTTTTAATAAAATTTAAGTATTGTGATAAAAGAAATAAATGAGAAGAGGAAAAGGGCCTAAGTCATGAACCCTCTCAATTGAAAACAGAATCACCAAATACCAAGCCTACCAAAGAATATGAGCACTGATTGACAAATCAGTGCAGCATGCAAGGTCTTTCCAAGGCCACCATGTTCAAGGTAGCCAAAATAAAGGTACAGGATGCTCAAGGACAGAGTGATCCAAGGCTGGGGCCGTAGCTTGGTAGTTGAAGCACTTGTTCAGCACACACAATACCCTTGGTTCAATTCCCCAGCACCGCATAAAAATTAGCCAGATGTAGGGTCATACACTTACAGTCCCAGCACTCAAGAAGCTGAGGCAGGAGGACTGCAGTGAACTCATGGCCAGCCTGGGCTATATAGTGAGTTCAAGGTACCAGACTACACAGAAAGATTGTCTCAAAAAATAAATAAATAAATAAATAAATTAAATTAAATTACAAAAAAAAAAAAAAGGCAGAGTGACCCGATAGAGAACAGAGCAACCACAAAACCTCTAGATATTTTTTGGTTCCCAGGGGAATTCCCAGTCACAAAGAAAACAGAACAAGTTCTGTGGATGTAGATAAGATTCTGTGGACACCATCTGTCAAAACTAAGCCATAAAGTGACCCATGACTCTCACTCTCCCAAGCATAAATGTCCAACTGGCCAGGCATTACTGCAAGCACTCTCCACCTTCCAGGCAGAGGGCTGCCAGTAGGCAGAGCTCTTACGTTTCTCCTGAACATAGAGGTACCCTTCCATGGTATAGGGGCTGATGGTTTTGTGCTCCAAGGGATTCTCTTTCATCTTCTTCATCAGGGACTCCACTTCTGACCTGGTCCCTTCAAAGCGGTTTCTTGTCTAGGATGAAAAGAAATTTTACTGAAGTCAAACAACTGAAATCTGCTTAATAAGACAGAAGATCAAGCTAATATAATCCTCTCTAAAAAGTGGGCCAATATTCACAACAAGTACACTCTGGCCTTATGGCTCCATGCTTGAATCATTAATTCTAGTGACCATCAAAATCACCTAGGAAACTTACAGAAAATAATGTCTAGGCCTGGGCTTATCTCAGTGGCTAAAGTACTTGCCTATAAGTGCAAGGCCCTGGATTCAATTCCCCAGCACCATATAAGCTGGGTATGGTAGCACATGCCTGTAATCCTAGCACTCAGGAGGGTGAGACAGGATTATCATGTGTCCCAGACCAGCATGAACTACACAGTAAGATGAGGACCAGCCTGGATTACATATGGAGTAAGACCCTCCCCCGAGCCCCCACCCCCCAAAAAAAAGAAAAAGAAAACTCCTAGGCCTTATTCCTGGAGTTCAACTTAGAACCTTCAGGCCCAGAAGTACCAATTTCACCCACTGATTCTGACTCAGGGCCTATATGACTTTAGAATTGAGGTCCTTACTTCTCCAACTGCAGGCAACTATGCTTAATGACGGCTCACAGACAGGTCCCTCCTTCTGTGCAAAGGTCCAGGGTTTAAAATTTGTAAGAAGACACTGGAAGTGAACCTCACTGACCTGCACTTCTGTCAGCCTTCCCAAGCCCTGGCCAAGGGCACACCCTCTGAGCCAGAGGCCAGTATGTGCTCCCATCCCCATCCCCTAAGCACACACTCTAAGGTTTCCTGTTGCCATGGAGTCAAATGCACTGAAGAGAGGCTGAGCTGGGTGGGATTCTACCGCCAAAGGAAATCCTGACTGGTGTGACACAATTAAAACATAATCAGCAGCAACATTTCTGAGAACATAAATAGTGTTTTGAAATAATTAAGAAGATGGGCTGAGCCAGGGCCAGGGCCACATATCACTCTAGAAATCACCCCACTCCCCGAGATGCTCTTTAAAGTCAGCAAGACCCAGCCTCTGCATCCACATTCTAGTCCACACAGATGGGTACACTGGTGACTACACCCAGATTTTGCTTTTTTTCCCCACAACCACATGAAGGAAGGCTCTCCCACTCACATTCTGTATGCTAATGGTCAACTGTGTCTTGAAGTCACCAAAATCCTTGGCCAGTTCATAACCATGATGATAGAAGGTGAAGAGTCCCTGGAGGAAGGCCAACAGCTGTAACAAAGGAAGCAAAGCAGAGGTCACATGTACAGATAAATGCAGGCTCAAAAAAGAGATGACAGAGCTGTACCTGAGTTCCCGCCAGTGATCTGAATGCCCAGAACACAGTGACAATTACAGCCAGCACCTACTGGTCCACTTCCACACCAGGCACTCTGCCTCTCCGTGCATCACCTTACTGAATACGTAAGCAATTATGACCTAAGTACTACAGTTACCCCATTTGAATAATGAGGAAGCAAAATCAGAGAAGTTAAGGAACTTGTCCCAAAACACACAGTAAGTATCAGTCAAGATTTGAAACCAGGTCTCCTTGGAACCAAACCCACGTACTTGGGCCGAGAGCCTCATCACTCCCTAAGAACATTCTTTCTTTCTTTCTTTTTTGAGGCAGGATCTTGCTCTGTAGTCCAGGCTGGTCCTGGACTCACTACACAGCCCACCCTGGCATGAAACTCGCAGTAATCCTTCTGCCTCAGCCTTCTGAGTGCTGGGATTACAGGCATGCACCACCATGTCTGGCTTATGTGGTGCTGGAGAATCGAACTCAGGGCCTTGCACCTTGTGGGCAAGTGCTCTAACTGCTGTACTATTTCTCCAGCCACAAGAACAGAAGCTAAAGACCTGGGCTCTGACTCAATCTCCTTACATGTGTAGTATCAGGTTATCATATAGAAGAGGAAATGCATAAAGGAAGCTGGTGTGTTCTGAGTCATAGTGTATCAGGCAAAACCAAATCTAAGAAAATCATCCAGATTAAGCTTCAGTTAAATTGCTATTCAAAAAGCAAATGCTACTAATTCCTTTAATAAAATATTCTGCTATGTTGATGGCTTCCCTGAATTCTCATTTTCAACCCCCTGAGCTAAAAGTTCATTGTTCCGTTGTGTCCCTAGTGAATACTGAAAACATCTGCTTACGACTATTCATACAACAAAAACTGTCCCTGCTGAGCCCCTGCCAAGCCCCTTCCAGCCTTCACTTCACTTCTCCAAAATAAACGGGGCTCCTGTGGTCTTTCCTCTCAGGGCCTAAACCCAAACCTCGCTATTGCTGTGCTTTTCTGGCCCCTCCCACTCACCTCCCAAATTTCAACAAGAAGAAAGGACTGTAAAGGAGGCCAAGTACCACTACAAAGGCTAATGCCCCAAGCCTATCACAAGCTCAGGGGCCCACGAGTGGAGCCACTTCTACGTTTCAGCTTCTCAGGGCCAACTCACATTTTCCCAGTCATCCATCCTGACCTCTCTGACTTGTCCTTACCAAACATTACCTGGGAACACATTTATTTAGCATTTTACTTTTCTATTTAGCTTTTCCGTACCTAAATGAATATACCTTTCATTACTAAACATAATCGAGTCCCAATTTTTACTAATTTTTCCTTTTGGAGATGCAGTCCTAATGGCAGCCAGGGTGGGTCTCATCCCTCCTGCCCAACTCCTCCTCTCTACCTGCTTATGGCACGAATGGTAAGCATTACGGTAGGTGCCACGCTACAGAGGGACAGCTATTAGAGGAGGTGCCATTTTCAGGGCAAGCCACATGCCCAGCTTAGTTTACCAAACAGCTCAATACTGAGAAGTCCCACAAATCCTGATTGTAACAATATAGTACCTTATTTCCCATTGCCACTGTCCCCAGGGTATCAATCCCCTTAAATTTTCATGAGTAGTAAGGGAATAGGCACTATTAAATCCTCTGGTTGCAAAAACACCTAATGGGACCATATATAAATTCCTGCTATAAATCAACACATAAGTGGTAAACCACATATAGTCATCAGTGATTAATAATGAACTCTTATTTTCAAAGAATATCAAATTACTCTACATAAAAATTTGAATTGCCCTATATAAAAACTTTCTCTGAGTACAGCCTATATCTTCTTTCCTGATGATTCTAATATCAGAGGAAAGGGGGCTCTTCTACCAAGCCCAATTCTAGAATTCACAATAAAAATGGGCCTTCCCTTCTTGTTAAACTGCCCTCTCTGTAGATTGCAAATAACATATGCCATGACTTTCCAAAGGCACTAGGCCACCCCCTACTTGAAAAAAAGCAAAAGATAAAGTCTAGGGTAATCCCTCCTATTAACTCTAATTTTCCTTCTCTTAAACAGGGCTTCTCTTACTCAGGGTAACTAAATATTCACAAACATGTTATTAAAATGCCACCTGGGCATACACAAGCTCTCCAGAGGAAGAGTGACTATTATATAGTGACTATTAATATAGTCCTTTTGGCCTCATGCCTTAATTGTCCATTTTTCTATGGGAAATGATTTCTTAAACATTGTTATTTTTGGTCCACTTTCCTTTCTTTCTCCACCAATCTTTTCTCCCTTTCCCACCTCTCTCCATCCCCCTCTCACATACTGCATGAATCCTTGAGCCTATGGCCCAATAGGAAATGAAATTCCACTCCTCAGGAGGCAGGGTCAAGCCCACAAGAGGATTCCAGGGGTGAGTGAATCCATCTGCTTCAAGACATGTTTCTACTCAAACATGAGGAGGAAGAACTTGCTGTAGCCCTAAGTTGTTATCAGCTATAAGGGGTCACTGAACAAACACAAAATCATTCCTCACAAGGAAAAGGTTTTGACACCTCTCTTTGCCTTTCTCCTGGGTGCCCTCTCAGAATATAACTGTAAGCAAAATCTATTCCCACTCTATGGCTGAAATATAGTGGGGGTTTTTAATAGAACGGCTTGAATCAGTGATGGCTGACTGTATTATTCTGAAATATCTGATAAATTCAGGTTTCATCGCTCAGAAAACAATTACCACCATGTGCTGAACAACACCCTATAGAAAAAGTGGGTTGATGTCCTAATTCTCAGCACAAGATGTGGCTATATTTGGAAATGGGAGTTTTCAAGAGGTAATCAAATTACAATAAGGTAGGATGGCCAATAATATTTTTGTAAGAATAACATGACTGGAATCCTTATAAGACTGGGAAATTTGAACCAAATACATACCTGCAAAGAAAAAATAACAGTTACGGGAAGATAGAAAATTAGAATGATACCTTCTAAGGCAAGAAATAGGATAGACTGTGAGCAAATTACCGGACACTAGGGAAGGACAAAAACATTCTTTCCTTATAGATTTTGGAGGAAGCATGGTTCTACCAACACCTCAACTGCAGACTCTAGCCTCTATAATGCTGAGATAACAAATGTCTGTCAGGTTAAGCCACCCTGTTTGTGGTACTTTGTTATACCAGCCCCAGCAAACTCAGAAAGTTTCAAGAATCATCACTCAAACAACAAAGAGGACAGCTAGTAGAAAGTGATGAAAAGGTAAGCCACACAACTCTCTTAATTCACATTTACTAGGCAGACAACAATACTGTCCATTAATGCATGAAGGTGATAGGGGTCAATTCCAATTATTAAAGAACAAGCTTGCAAAGACTGCAGCCAGCAGCTATTCTGGAAGTGAGAAATATAATTGGACTATGTGAGAAGATGCACTGTGGTCCACGCCAGACAAAGAAGAACAGGATTGAAGAGCCAACAAAGAAGGAATAAAGACCTGCCATGGAACAGAAAAGTAGGGAAAAAGAGAAGGACATGGCCCCAAGAAACATTGAGGATGCAAAACTCAGAGAGTGGCACCCAATGAACATGGAGAATAAGCTGTCAGTAGCAGTAACTTGCCTTCAAGGTCACAGAGAACACATGGGATTCAGCTTCACAAAGTCAGAGCGTCATTATCTGCAATTCGATTCTCAGATTATTTGGTAACTTGACAAGAAAATAATGGCTTTCCCCATGTGCGTGTTTCAGATACAAGAAGTTGGTCTTTTCTTCCTTAGAACACTAAACTTTTTTCCTGAGGCTCAATAATCCCCTGGTACTGGAAGCTACTCAAAAAAAAAAAAAAAAAAAAAAAAAAAAAAAAAAAAAAAAAAAAAAAAGAAAGAAAAAAGAACACAGTCAACGTGTGTGAAGGCGCTTTAAAAGGCTGGAAGGTTCCTTTGACTGCAGCCAACACCTGTATAGCCCAGCCATTGGGCTCAATAGATGTCGTACTAGTTTCCTTTCCACCCACCTATAAGCAATGAATGCTGCTTCACTGAGATCAAGAGCCAGACCATTATAGCTCTGAGGTGTACTTGATACCATCTGGACAACATCACAGTTATATATGTTTCTAGTTCCTCCTCTGAAAATAGGGGCTAGCACCTACCCTCAGAGATGTTATAAGGACTGAGTGACATAATGTAGGTAAAACGCTTCACACAATGCATGACAGTTTCCACTAAGATCATCGATTGTTATTTTATATTCTCTCCATACCATCTAGGCTAGTAGTTCAAACTTCGCTGTGCAGCAGAATCACTGGAAGGTTTAGTAAAATACAAACCGCTGACCTCATTCTTAAATTTCAGGACTGTGGTTAGAGTCTGAAAAATTGCATCTGTAACACTTTGAAAGCAAATGATCTCACTGATTTCTTCACTATATGAATATAGTTATCTCCACTTACTTGTAGGGTATGCCTTCTAATACCTTCCCCAAAAGAGTAGATACAAGAAACTACAAAGAATATCAAATTCTAAGTGTAATATTTTCCTATTTGTAAATACCTATAATAAGGTTGAATTTATAAATTAAGTGCAATAAAGTTAACAATAATAATAAAATAGAACAAGTACAACAATATACTGTAATAAAATTATATGAATGTGGTCTCTCAGAACATCTTTGTTGTACTACACTCATCCTTCTTGAGAAAATGTGAGATGGTACAGTGCCTATACAATAAAGAGGAAGAGAGTATTAGACTGCTATGTAAGAGCTAATTAAACATAAATCCAGTGATACCACTGACAGTCAATCTGACAACTGAGACGTGGCACTTAGTAGTGGTAGGTAGTGGTAAGTGCAGATCCAGTAGCGAAGAGATCATTAATGTCTAGGCCAGACAGAAGGGAACATCAGAAGATGTGATAATGCTACTAATAATGATAGTCAATTCAAATGTATGAATAAATTTCCTTCTGGAACATTCACTTGATATCTTGGACTACATTTGACAGTCGGTAAATGAAACTGTAGACAATGGAGAACAAAGTACCTTCCTCCTACCCTCTATTCCTAAAGCCTTGAAAGTAAGGCACTCAAAGAAAACATCTTCCACAGAAAAGTAAAGGCCATAGGTATGAATACTACATTTAGCCTTTCGCCCAACCCATTTAACTTTGAATAAATTCTATCACTTTTTCTTTGTCCTAATATGAGACTAGAAATTTCTTGCTATTAGCTCTCAGAAACTTACTTGTATAGGCTCAAGTCTAAATAAGAGGCTGCATTTTGGTTGAAAAAATCCAGCATCTGCAAGAATTCCAAACTGAGGCCTATTTGTTCCTTGGATGTTTCTATGAAGTCTTCCTCCTATGGATTTTGTACACCAATACCATACAGGAGTGGAGCAGCACTCTGTCTGAATGAAACCACACCACAATGGCATGACCTAAACTAAAGTCCGATTATTCCCACACTGAAATCTTTCATGCCCACTGGGACACTTTGCCCAAGTACAAATTCCATTATGGTCCACTCAGCAGAACTTTAATGCTGCTGCATTATAAGAAATCTGCATGAGGAATCATTTTATAAAACATCTTCTGATATGTGAGTGGGGTAGAGAAGGGCTCTGAACCTGAAAGTACAAAGAGAAAGGCACTATGCACATTGTGCTATTTCCTTGGGTTACTACTACACCTGGAACACATGAAGGGGGGCGGTGGAAGAAAGGAGGCAAGGTAAGCTGTAATCGCTATTTCAGAGCAAGATGAGAACAGCCCCTCCGAACTCATACGTGCACTTCTTCCACCTGGAAACCAAATAGCACAACCACAGGCAGTTTGGAAGGAACTACTGTGGAGGCCTCCACAGGTTTTTAAGGAATATCTTCTAGGAAGAGCCCAGAGGAGCCAAATGGTCAAAGTGCTGTTTCTTAGAGAAGACATGGCACCACCACTGATGAACCTCTTTATCAACAACATAAAGCATGTTGTAACCTGATACATAGTCGAAATAAACGTGCAAATACATCAGTAAACACTCCCAACTACTTACCGGCTCCACAAATTCAAACATCTTTCTCTCCTGAACTTCCTGTACCTTGAAGACATACTCCAGAGATACTTCATAGAAATGCTGCCGGACCAGGTCTACTTGGCTGTCTGCCTATAAACAAGAGAGAATTTAAGAGAAAAATCAAGGTACCACCCAATGACAATACTGAGCAAGAAGAAAAAAAAAAATCTCTGAAGATGATTTTTAAAAACAAATCATATAGCATGATACTGGAGAAGAATAATGACAAAAATTACCCAAAGAGCACTGACTTATGCTGTCACCATGCCCATAGCTGTGTATACGTTATTCCATCCTCACTAATTTTAATTATATAATCCTCCTTATATAGGAGATACCGTCTTTGATTTGAAAGTGAAATACACAAACATTAAGGAGCCTGACTTCAGGTCAACCAACAGAGAACAGAATTGGAATTTTCATCTCAGTGGGTCTGCCTGCCTTTGATTATTCTTAAGCCTCTTCCCAGCACCTCAAGCCTGGGCTCCACCGAAGGCAGATTTTCCCCCCATTTTATTGATATATATAAGTGCAAAATTTAAGGTTTACAATGAAGTTGAGCATTTTGTGCACATATGTATCTTATCTAGGTGAAAAGGACTTTCCCACTCTCTTTTGTCCCTCCCCCTAACCATCCCTCCATTCCCTCCTCACTCTACCCCCCTGGTTCACTTTATTTTTCACTTTAAGTTCCATGAGATAGTTGTGATTTGGGTTTCTCATATCAGAGAGACCATCAATGTTTCAACTTAGAAGGCAGATTTTTAGAATGAAAAAGAAGCCGGGTATGGCTGTGCACTCCTGTACTCCTGTACCCCAGCTCTTCATGTACATGGAACAAGAGGATCATGAATTCAAAGCCAGCATGGGCAATGGCAGTGAGATTCTGTCTCAAACAGACAAAGGAAAAAAATAAACCTAAAGGGCCAACTTCATCCCATCCTTGTGTTTTCCTCATGGGCAAAACAAGCTGTTAGAGGGCAGAGAACCCCGAAACAGAACATTTTCACAGTCCCAACTACTTCGTGTCAGGATAAATCACGAGTTTATTCAACAGGGAGTAGTCACATGGCTCCCTCTGACTTCTAGTGCTCCCTCTATGCAGGTGGCATCCAAGACAGGTCCACGGTGAATGCTGTTGAACAACAGGTCTGAAATCTACAACTCAGGGGGAAACAGCAAGTATGTGGGGACCAGCAAGGCGCTCTACTGAAGAGGCCCCAACTCACTACAAAGCTCTCTACCTTTCTATAGTGTGACCATGTCCACTCATTCTTTCAAACTCAGTTACACTGAAAGCACATCTCAAGGATGAAGTCCTCAAGTATGCTGTTTTTATAATATAAATACAGTGCTAACAGGAAATAAGACATTGTTTTCCTTATAAAGGAGCCACAATTAAGCTTGATAACAGACTACTCAGACAACAAAAGTTCCCATAAGAATATTTTTTATTGTTCCTTTCTCAAAATTCCAGCAGAAGAAAACAGAACAGACCATCCCGTTACTCTAAATATGGTCTACTATTGTGACATTATACTAACTTAGAAAATCATTCATCTCTTCAACTAGCAAGAGCAAGAAAACACTTCCTTACACCACAGTGAAGGACAGGCCTGAGCACAAACTCCTTCAAATAATCATGTAAATAAATAAAAAGAAAACTGAAAGCTCTGGTAGACCATAAGATGGCATGAGGAAGCCCCAAGGTGTACATACAACTGTCTCTCCCTCTGCCAGCTTCCTCCTAGAGCACCTCACATGCTCACTGCAAAGGCTGTTCTGCTGCCAACTGCTGCACACAACAGACAGGACACACAGGGGAGGGCTACTAGGGCTCCGCACAGGGAAGGCGACATAGATACCAAGGCAAAGTTTCAGAAGGCCTGCCCCTACCCCAAGTGTGGCTGCTTAAATGACTAGACTCACACACCCTCCACCTGGGCTCCTCTCAGCCATGCTCTGTGTGTTGTCAGCTTCTCATGTCTTTGGGAGTTAAATCCCATACATTCGTGCTGAGGGATGCACCTCTTCTCCTCACCATCCAACACACATGTCAGAAATCACCCCTGGACTTGCCAACTAAGGCTGATTACAAGTGGGGTATGATGAGGAACATTCTGAAAATCTGCAAAGTGTCTACTGTACATCAAAGAACTACAATGAAATTTCTTTCGGGAACAAGGAATGGACTCCAGCATTAGCCAAAGAGCTGACCTGCATGCAGGTTCCACCTGTAGGATCTTTCAGCTGGTATGATATGCCCCTGTCACTGATTCTGTGTGGAGGAATGAGATTAGAATATAGGCCCTTTCTCTTAAGTGGAGATGCTTCACAGACAAAAATGGGCTAAAGGATGTGAATAACTGGAAACACGACATGTCCTGTGTGCACTGGTTGGTACTGTCCATAGGCTCTTCAGCATAAATGGGCTATACATGCCCTGCTCCTGCCCTAAACCATCACACCATCCTGGGCTACCACACTTCTCTCTTAACTAATCCCTACACTTATGTTCTCTCACCTGCTCCAAATTCCACCCAATAGCCAGAAAACCCTTCTTAGGATCTGAATCAAATGTTCTCTCAGCTCCTTCAAGGTCTTGACCTCCTCCATGGTGTGCAAGACTCACAATCTGCTCACCCCATGATGCCCTCCTCCCACCCTCATGATGCTCAGCAACTGGTCATGCTCTCTAAGGCTCCAGATCTCTCTCTTCCCTGTAACCATTGTACTTGGCATTCCCTCTGCCTAAAAAATTTTCTTCCCCTAAATAAATGTACAATTTGCTTTTTAGTTTCAGTGCATAAAAGAAATTTTTTCACATTATGACCCAATAAATACATACTTGTAATTAAATCTAGCCTACTCTATTTCACAATCCAATAATTCCTACTTTTTATTATATACCCACAGTTTGAAAAAGACCGTCTCAGCCTTTAACTTAGCTCATGCCTTCTCATCCTCCTGGGCTCAGCTCTGGGCTCTTCAGAGACATACTCATTAACCATCTTAGCTCCAAATTTATTTCCTTATCACTGTATAAAATTTCTATTTATGCCTTTCTGTTCTTGTATACTATTAGAATATGAAGTCCGTGAGAACAGAGACCTTCTCTTATTTCTCCACTTTTCTATCTCAGGGCTAAGAAAAATGTGTGGTCCACAGTAAGTGTTCAACAGACACTTGCAAAATGAACAAACTAATCTCCATGAGACCATCAATCAGCACCAAGGGCATGTCCCTGCAGTAACCCAGAGCTAAGGAATGCATCACTCATTGCATTTCCAAGAGAAAACAACAGAGGAATCTCAAGTACAATAGCACACGTTCCCTGCCAGAGCTCCCACAACCCCGGGCCACAGAATTTGCCGACATCATTAGACTCTACACTGGAAAATAAGCCAGGATTCTGATCTACCTAGAAGACTACTTAATACAATTTAGGTGCAGCCCCTTGAGAGCCTGGTCCTTAGTATGAAAGTGAAAGGAGGTGTTGTAGATGCCTTTAAGAGAAGTAACCCACGGAGAGGTTCCTGACAGTGACTTTGAAAAGAGATTAAGCAGTTTTCAGGAGATGACTGATAATTCTCTCCAGAAAGTCGTTATGAAAGAACAAGAGTGACCCATTCCTAGACTTCTGGCTTTCCATGTGATCTCCTTCTCTGGCACATATTTTCACCACTGTGATGCCATCCATCATAGCATAATATAGGAAGGTGGAACAGCTTGCAGAGCTGAGACTATGTTGTTTGAACTTTCATTATCCCAAACTTTATGCTGAATAAACTTCTTTTCTTTATAAAGTACTCAGCCGTAGCCATTTTGTTACACTAACAGAAAACTGATTAACATAACAATGAAAACAGTGTCCCAATCTGTTACTTAAACTATAAATCTTCCAGCTTGACCAGACATGTCAACTACTCTGTGCTTCCTAGAAAACAGATATTCTCCAAAGTTATAAGTTACATAACAGTGCATCTTTCATTTAATTCCCTACAAAAAAATAGAGGCTGGCCAGATTTTTATAGAAATGTCCAATGAATATTGTTTAAGTGAACACACTGGCTTTGATGCAAGCTGCTTAGTCCACTGAATAAACAGATTTTAAAAAAATAATCCACTAGATGGCAGTGTCACTCCACATCGCTAGTTTGTAATTTCCACATATGTGGATTTAGTGATGGACCCTACAGCATTCAGTTCAGAGCCCCGCATCAGGGAATAATTCTGCATACTCAAAGATAGAAGATTTTATCAAAGATGTACCAGGTGTTTAATAATGTTCCTAATTAAATTTTTTAAATAAATGTAAAGAAAATGATCACTGAACAAACCACTTGATTTCTTCAAGGAACACGGATCATTCAATTAAAGAAGTTCCGCAAAATGATCACCAAAGTCCTTCCCCTTCTCCAGTTCTACCTGCACAACAGCGGTGCTGAATCACAATGGTAGGCAGGGATCACAGTCTCCAGATCCTTCCTGAGAGAAGCGTAAACCTGGCAGCCAGGTACCAGGGTTAGCTAGATTCTGGCAGGCTGTTTGCCAGCTCTGGGACTAGGTCTCAGGTGTAAAATGCAAGTAATACTCTCATCCACACCGCTCAATGTGGTTGGGAAGATTCCACAGAAATTACTTAAGGCAGTATCTGGTAGATAAATGTGCATTCAACAAACATTTGTTGCTACAATTGTTGCTAGTGGGACGAGTGGTAGCCGTTTTAGTTGTAACAGTAGTGGTGGTGGTATGCTGCTGCTGCTGTTCAGGTATAACTAAAAAGCAATGCTTGAGAACTGATTTGAACAGACCAGGACTTACAAGAAAAATCCATAGCCCAACAAGACCTCCAAGTACTTAGAAAGCATGAATGAGTAAAAGACAGATACAAAGGACTGTAACAAAAGAGCGCGCGCGCACACACACACACACACACACACACACACACACACACAAAATAATAATAAAATCCACTGGGGGCTGGGACAGTAACACAGCAGTTAAGAACATTTGCCGAGCAAATACAAGGCCCTGGGTTCAATTCCCAGAACCACATACGCTGGATGTGATAGTGCATGCCTATAATCCCAGTAGGTGGGAGGCTGAGGCAGGAAAATTACTGAGTTCAGAGCCAGGCTTTATATAGTGAGTTCAGGACCAGCCTGGACTATAGAGTGAGATCTTGTTGGAAACAAAGAAACATACATCTGCTGTAATACACACTGGGCAAAGTCTAAGGTGGGTATAGGAGATGGTGAATAGCAACCCAGTCAGAGCAATGATACCTTTTATTTGTGCAGCAGCTATGACTTACTTTCTCACTCAAGAAGTCACCCAAAGAAATATTTTATGAGTATTTTACAAATAAAGGAATGAAATACAGCCTAAAGCATTTGCCCCATCACACAGAAATTACAAAGCCAAGTCAGTCTTGAAGCAACTCCTCAGTAGCCCAGTGTTCTGGTCCCTACACTGTGATACCCCAGAGGGAGACGGCACTAGAAATGGCTAAAATAAAACACTGGATTCATTTCATGCCAGGTCAGAAATATCCAAGCATGGAGCAAACAATCCTGGATGAAAAGAATCCTCAACCCCAGGGACTACCACACCTGTAGGTTAACTGTGCTATGGGCTCCCAATATCAGCAGGTTCTAGGACTTCCATTCACCTGCTCTACTCTTGAATATAGTGCATGGTCATCCTAACTATGACATAACTGAGGAGAAACTGCAAGGCTGGGTAGAGCTAGCCATTTTCAGCTACCACCAAAAAGGGCTTCCTTAAATATGAATGAGTTCTCAAGCCCTAAATGCCAACACTAAACGACTGAGATTTCAGAGAGATAGTGGTGAAGAGGGCTCCTAAATGGAAACCCATAGTTACCCAGAGCAACCTGCCTGCCCATGTCTCCATGTTGAGTTGGGCTCCTAATCTACACTGACAGACTGGTTTCTTTGTGCTTTCCTTTGCTTTGCTCTGCTTTGTTTTCATTTTGTTTTGTTTGTTTTGTTTTGTGGTGCTGGGGATGAAACTCAGCACACACTGGGCAAGATCTCTACCACTGAGCTACATCCCTAGCTCCAAAAAATTGCCTTAAATACCCATTTCAAAGCAAAGATTCCTGAGACCATCACATTCCTATCTGAAGATACATAATGACATCATGGTGGAAAGAGCACTAGGCTCCCTTATCTCTCGTGTTACCCTCAATTTCTACACTTCCCTTGATATAAGTAAAGGCAAGGTATAGACTCAAAACCAAAAATCTTTATAAAGAACAAAAGCTAGCCTGAAAGCCAGCATACATTTTAGAGACATATCATGAGAAAAATTAAGCAAATGCTTGAAAATTAAATAACACTCGTGAAGCCAAATTTAGGGTTCCACTAGGAAACTGACCTGTCTCCCAGAAACATAAACTTCCTCACCATGTAAATCTTCACGAACTATGTGAAATGACGACGTCATCCTGACTGCAAAGCTGACTTTTCTTTCCAAGTCTATTATTTTAAGAAATGCAAATCCAGAAGAACCAGGAACAGGTCAAAGACTATTTTATTGAAACAAAAGTTAACAAAGCTCAAAATATATGTACGACAACAAAAAAGTATTAAAACCAAAAAGAGAGACAGAGACAGAGATTGTCAAGTACAGGGTTGAAATAATTTTTTAAAAATTAACATTGAGGAAGAAAGATCAAAGTATTTAAGATGCTAACACTGTAAGTCAGTAAAGGAAGTTAAGTCAAGAGTCAAGGAAACAGGGCACAGTGTTTAGGCCAAGGGTGAAAGAAACAGAAGACAGATGTCAGCTTAAAGTGAAGAGTCCCAGTCTCCCAATGAGTCTTGACCAACTTTATGACCCTCTGCCACTAGCAAGCTGCAGAGCTTCCAGGCAGATGGGCTGGGAGGGTGCAAAGACAATGTGGGTATCAGGCAAAGGAAGCGGCATCAGGATCAACTCCCTAGTTTCCAAGTGCTTTTCCCAGTCTTAAGATTTTCTGGTAAAGAGCAATCAGCACATATTCACAGCACTGCATAAAAATTGCATACTTCGTTCAGGATGCACATCGTTTCTTACCTCCTGAAGCTGAGATTCCTTCTTTTTGGAAGACAAATTCAAGTGTTTTTCTAAGATCCCACAATACTTCTCTGTTTCTTTATCATACTTCTTTTTGGCTTCCTGGCAACAAAAAAAAAAAAAAA